>CAIGQQ010004000.1:2508076-2528686 GCA_903798035.1 Danio albolineatus
ATATATATATATATATATAAGTATATAAAAGGGCATATTCAGAGGCAACCGTTGCATTCAATGTAATACAATTAACAAAGAAATCGCTCATGAATGGGTCCTTTTTAATGGGATTAAAAAAATAGCCTCAAATTATGGCTGCACAATATGTTGTTTCAACATCGATATTGTAATGTGAGCATTCACAATAGTCACAACACAGGACAAGCAATGTTGACTTTTATAATTTATTATTTGTATGTGTTTTTGATGTCTGTGATTGGATAATGACTTTAAAAGAATTACGGTCCAAGAAATTGTACCATTTGTGACCTTAACTACGATTCATTTCATGGAATTATTTTTATCATTCAGTTACTGTACTTGAATACTGTTAGACTCGATAAAACACTTGGTTTCAATTGTAAATTTTTCTTGATTGTATTTATAGATTGTTATGCATGAAAAATACTCATAATACATGCAGATAAAGAAACGCACTGCGAATAGCACAGACATAACGAAAGTGTGTCAGGGGACCGCATATAGTTCATAGATTGTTTATTAGATTTCATGGAGATGAACGTAGTAAACATTAATTCATCAGTCGAAACTAAACAAGTGCATGAAAATACAACACATGCAAATATAGAAACGCATTGCAAATAGCACAGACAACAACGAAAATGTGACCCCAAAAAGTTAATAGATTAGATTTTATGGAGACGCACATTCCCACTCGATCTAACATTTTATATTATATCCAAATAGAAATATTAAGTCATCTGGTGAAATTGTATTAATAATCACAATATAGAATCGCAAATAAAAAAATACATATAAATCGCAATGTTCGATTATTTCCAATATTGTGCATTCCTACCTCAAATTACTATCAAAACAGAACCACTCTGACCATACCAGACAGTAAGACTTCAAGCAGTTTAAAGAATAAGTCAGAATAGTTCTTAACTCCCTCTGGATCCGCATCAGACACTCACTCTAAAGTACTAAAACCACCATTTCACAGAATCCTTAAATAAAAACAAGCAGGACTGGTATCACAGTAGCTTTTGATTTCTTTTTGTTGCTATTCTCTACTGTTCATCTGACACTCAACAATGTTGAACAAGGAAGCCAAGACAGACAAGACGGTTAGGGCTTTGTCTACATGAATCGAAATTACTCCCATCGTCCCACTGTGGGGTAGCTAGAAGAATATTACAATAAAAACCACAAACACCATCTGTACAGAAGGTAAAGGAGCAATCTTAATACCCAATTCCAAAAATAAGCTTGGCAGAATAGTATGCACACCAAGATTAGCAGAGCAGTATGGTTTCGCGCAGAGATTAAAACGAGCCTTTTTGGTTAAAGCTGCTCTGGATGACAGCTGTGAGGGTGGACAGATGGTGCACCGGCCTGTAGGGGAGAAGCCAGCAAGACTGTGTCAGGACAGGGTTACTTGGTCACCGGCGAGAAAACCGTGTGACCAAAAAGCTTATTGCCGCAGAACAGCACCCAGCGGCCATGATTAGCATTTAATGACGCTTGCATACTGAGAGCGCTACTCTCAGAGACAAATATGGCTAGGAATACTGCTAGCCAACCAAAGAGCTTGTAGATATATTTACCGTGGGTAAAAGACAACTTATTTGGAGTTAAAAGGCCATAACAAATGCTGCTGTAAGTCAACAATGAAAGTTAGAGCTGCAAAAACTAATGCTAAATGCTAATATATTAAGACTATTGTTAGTCGACAACTGCAAATGCCTGAGGGTTGGGATTGCCTAGGATGTTTTAAAACAGTTTTAAAGTTTCTTATGTTGAATGCTAGAGATTTGATCATATTGTGTGGACGTTACCACTGTGTAAATTTGGTTAGCAAGAGTTCGTAGCTCCTGCGCTCTTTGTTTGCTTGAGGCTACAATTTGGCTAACAGAGTTGGTGAACTGCGGGTCGATTTAATGCTGCTAGATACTCTGTGAGAACAGACAATGATTACACTATTACACAACACTCAACTTCTAATCTGCACATTTAAAACTACAAATCTAATTTGAGGGCATTTCGGAACTGTTTTAATACACTCCCAACTACTCTACAAGCCAACCAACTGTAATAAGATAAAATGGAAAAATCATCTTCCCATGATACCATCTGATATTACTTAAATATATACTGTGCTACTGCCTGTGATTTTCATGCTTTTGCACATTTACAACCCTGCTGAAACAAAACAGCTAAAACAGCCCTGAGCTTCTCACCCAGTCAGGATGGCTAATTTTGACCAATTTGTCTCAAGTCAAATTGTTTGAATAGCTACATCCATCTTAAGTTCGGGACACACCAAGTTGACGGTCAGCCAACTGAAACTGAATTGTGTATATGCAAAACTGAAACTGAAATTATAGCAAAAACGTCCTTCGTTTTTGTCTTTAAAATGTATTTTATATATAGTGCAAGTCTTTCAGAAGAAAATCTATTCGCTTCGTGTAGCCAGTTTTACAACAGGTGATGTACCAGTACGGCACCTCAGAGTCCCTAATCATGATGCCATTGGCCAGATCAAGTTGGTCCTCCTCCAGTCATCCTCACTGCTGCTCCCCCAACAAAAACAACGATTGGACATGACAGCAGCCCTGTGACAACACTAAATATAACCGGAGCAGAGACTTAATAATATTAATTGAACACATTTGTGCCTAATAATGGGTTTTATTTCTGTATGATCACGATCACGAATGAATCGTTCTTTTTAACCAGATCTTCTAAGTGGACTAGTTCAACTAATTCATCAAATCGAACTAAATCATCATTATACACAAACAACTTACTTTTTAACAGGCCTGATAGCCCCCTCTGACTCCAAATAAACCAATACAGTTATTCAGTTACTAGAACAGTACATTCAGATCAGATTTGAGAAGCGGTGAACCGATAATATTGTGCATGCGTCATTCAGTAGACGGTGAATCGAACACAAACATTTCAAGTTAGCCTGCTGTGAATGAACTAAACTTGAACTACCTTGACCTTGGATGAAACGAAGCAAAAGCCAGCTGTCGTTTAGCTGAATTTCTTAAATATATTTGCAAACTATATGGATTACTAGACATAATTGCACAAGCAAATCCTTCTAAGGTGGGCCAGAAATATTTAGAAAAATCGATATAAATTCTGCTTTGTTTATGGTATGTGTTCCAGTTTTCCTTGATTTATTTAGCAACGTCTGTTTGGCATTTGGTCCAGACGCAGCCATTGCAAAGTAATAACAATCAGTTTTCATCTCCACTATTCTTTGAGCTTTTGTCAGCTTTTGTTTGTCCTGGGTTTTAATGCTAAAACCAGAATATGTTAGTTTGCACTTTTTAAACAGGAACAAAACTTTAAAAGGAAGTGCTATTACAAACAACTTTTTTGGACTATGAGGTAACTGATCAACACAAATACAAATAGATTTTCTGCTTTGTCCAGCACAATCTGAATTAAATTACAGCAAGTTCAATACATGTCAGTCTGCAAGAAAGTACTGCATCTTAGACACGGTTTGTAACTTCATTCTCAAGTGATTCGATTACAGATCTACATGCAATGCATCCAAAACTTGTGTGATCTAAACCATAGTGGGTTGTCAATTCACATCACATTTACACTAATGCACTTTGATGCATCCAAAAAAAACAGCAAAGGGGACCAACTCATCTTATCCATCCAGCAAAACAACAGTTTCTTGATTTATCAATACCGTAAAACTCAAATAACCAATTCTTTAGCTAGTTAAGGGGAGTTGAGGCCTAATGGTGAGAGAGCTGTACTTGTAATCTGAAGGTTGCATGTTTGATTCCCGGGCCCGTCTAGGAATTGAAGATGACAAGAGTGAATGAACTGCACTCTCTTTAACTTTGAAACCCAGCTGAGGTGCCCTTGAGCAAGGCACCTAACCCCTAATTTCTCCCCGGTTGCTAGACACACTAGCTGCCCACTGCTCAAGGTGTATACTCACTGTATGTGTGTGCTCTCACTCAAAACGTGTGTGTGCACTTGGATGGGTTAAATACAGAGGACCAATATTGAGTATGGGTAAAACCATACGTTACAAGGCTCACTTCGCTATTGGGAGCACAACTATAACAACACTCAACAAATCAAGTTGAAATAATACTACCAGGTGTAAACAGTAATGCATTTCCCATTTTCACTTGTGAGCAGATCACCCTAGTAGTTAAAAGTACAGTTTGGCCAAAAAGAGAAAAAACACTGTATATTTACTCACCCTCAGGCTATTCAAGGTGACTTGTTTCTGTTAGATATGAAAGCAAAAACAGTGGACCTTGGCGGTTCATAAAATCCTCATCAATGGCTAGCAGATTTTTGAAAGCAACCATATACTGCCAAAATGAAAAACCTGGGGCTCTTGACAATATATTTGCACTCCAAATTATTGTGAATGTGCTCAAGGCTTTATGTCAAGACCGTGGACTCTGGGTAATAATGTTATAGGCTAAATAATGTTCAGTTTCTACCACACAAACTGATGGTTTTGCTTTCTCTGTCTATCGTCAGGACTCTCAAAATGCTGCATTTTCTTTGTGTACTGTCCCTTTAATTCCAGTTGTAAACAGGGCCTTTATTTCCTCAGCATGTCAAATCAGGAATGCCAACTTAATAAAAATCCAGCTGCAACAGTCATGAAGACTTTCAACTAATATAAAGCTCCTTCTGAGAATATCATTGTTTATTGCAAACATTTTGTATACAAGTGTTAAATGTAAACTGCTTTGCCAATTAAAATAACAGGTTCCTATTAATACAGCATTGAAGTATGGAGTCAGATCAGTCTCAGAAATAATACATTTACATTTAAATTCATACATGCACAGCACAATTCACGTTTAAAAAAAAATCCACCAGTGTAAATTCAAAACACAATTCATAAATACAACAAACAATTTGTGAATTTACAAGTATTTTTTTTTCACCAGATAAAATTGGATTTGTGCATTTATGAATCGTGTTTTGAATTTACAAATTGGATTTGTGTATTTTTAAAACATGTTTTGAATTTAAAAACTGGATTTGTGTTTTTATGAATAGTGTTTTGAATTTAAAAACTGGATGTGTTTTTATGAATAGTGTTTTGAATTTAAAAACTGGATTTGTGTTTTTATGAATAGTGTTTTGAATTTAAAACCTGGATTTGTGTTTTTATGAATCATGTTTTGAATTAAAGAACTGGATTTGTGTTATGAATCGTGTTTTGAATTTATGAATTGATTTGAATTAGAGTTGAATTATATTTTGTACATATATTATTTGAGACTCGTCTGGCTTCAAAAATTAACTTTCTTGCTGATAATTCCTTCTTTTTTTATTTTTGCTTATTCTTTTGCAATCAAATCAACTTCATTATCAATCATTATGGCCATA
The DNA here is from genome assembly GCA_903798035.1 of Danio albolineatus. Lineage (NCBI taxonomy): Eukaryota > Metazoa > Chordata > Actinopteri > Cypriniformes > Danionidae > Danio > Danio albolineatus. The sequence goes on from CAIGQQ010004000.1 coordinate 2,513,486, forward strand.
TCATATGTCATATTTCACCAATCTTTTCATCTACATAAACTTGTTTATTTTCCTTCGGTCAAAACTCACATACAGATCTGGCTTTATTAAAACCACAACTGCTAGAACAAAGGACCAGCTTCAATTTCTCAATTAGATTCACTCAGATGTCAAAATATGGAAGAAAAATAAAACCTGCTACGACCACTATTTTAATGGAACTAAAATAAAGATTCTGTAGCAAATTGCATACAAAGTCAAAGTCAACCCTACTATTTACCTTTCTACAAAAAGCACAGAGAACATTTACACATGCAAATCCTATTTTTCCTAGAGATACCAGCTCATTATAAACAAGTAACCTGCTTGTTTGCTTCCACCATGCAAAAAACAGACTTGGGTTATTGGTCAAAATGTTTCCAATGTACTCAGTGTTATGTCGGATTTACCTACAGGCTAAACTGAGAGTATTATAAACCTTAAAAAAATCTGAGGTTTAAAAGTTCGTCAGTGATAAATGACACCCATAATTCAGTGAAGTAACCCTGGCAACAAGACAACCAATAAAGAGAAGTAGGACCAGCCCCGGTTAAAGGGCAGGATTTCCGCTGTGGCCAGTGGGGTTTATAAAATCCTCCTGCACATTTATCAAGATCACCTTTAATTATAAACTGCAGAGGAAATGCAAACCACAAACTAACATACACGGAGCTAAAAGAAGGGATGGTACTAATCAAAAAGCACGCAAGCAACAGGTCCAGTCGTTGCAAAGAATTCACACAAAACACTTTCACAGACGAATAAGCATTAGAAACTTCTCATGGTCAGATCCCAGATGTACAGACTCGCCATTCAGCTCACAACGCACATGCTAAAGACATTGCACTGGCACTAAGCAGGATAGACAGATAGACTGTAGAGGTGATTACAGGTTGGCATTCAGTGTGTAGGTGTGTGATGCAGTATATGCTGAACTCAACTTCCCAGAATCCCAACTCGCTCACAAACAAACTTTAATAGAGTTCCTTGCCTTTTGTAAAGACACAAAACCCACTAGGTTTGACGCTGTCAGACTAGAAATACTATTAATTTCCTCACTTTCAGGCCATCCATTACGAGAAGACAATAAAGAAATGTCCTTCTTGGTGGTCCTTGGTGAGTTAAACAAACCAAACCAATGCAATTAGGTTTTGTTGGTAACATGACTCAGATCATCAGCTTTTTCTCTTAATTCAGGCTCTGACCCAGAGTTCATTGCACAAAATTGGGACACTTGTAGCAAACAACCAATCATGTACTTCGAGACATAAAGATACCGCGTTTTACTTCTCATTAATGTCCCGCTAACATCTGAGTGCTGTTTAGAATGTTCTTAAACACAGCTGTTTGGCCATTGTGTTCACAGATATGATATGATATTTTACCTCTCTTCACCAACCAGTGCAAACATGTATACAGAAACACTTGAGCGTTTCAAAGCCATGTCAATCATATGATCTGTCTTGGAGCTGACATTGGAGCGATCTGCTGATGGATCAACTTATTGACGCTGCTTTGAAACACTTCATGTCCGTGTGTCTGTGTTTGCACTTGGTGAACAGTGGTGAAGAGTGTTAAATCGAAATCATCGTTATATCTGTTGAGCACGTAAACACAAGGTCCAATCAACAGTGTTTAAGAACCCGCTCAAATGTTGACTGGAAATGGGCATTTTTAAAAGTTCAGTACTGTATGGCACTGAACTTGATACTTTTGACAACCCTAGTTGCTTGCCTTTAAAAGGAAGCAAACCCCATTAGATTTGATGCTGTCCGACTGACTAAAAATACAATTAATTTACTCGCAGTAAATTAACCATAAAAGACATTTTTAGCGGAAAACGTGGCCAATGGTGATCCAGAAAATTTACACGAGCCCTGTGCCATGATGCTGGCTGAACAAGCTCAGTATTGCAGCATTAGTTTCGAATTTGTTTTGACAAAACCAATCTAGTGATATCAGGTTTTGCTGATACCATGATGTTGACCATCAACTTTGACCCAGAGTTTATGGGCACTTGCACAAAAGGCAGGACACCAGTAGGAAACAGCCAACCACATACTTCTGAATATAATGATTCTGTCATTGACTTCTCATGAGAAAGTCAGCACAACTCAGACAAAGATTAAAAGGTTTCAAATGAATTTGAAAACATTTAAACAGCAAAATGAAAAAAGCTGTTCACAAAAGAGGACAGCTAAAAGAAAACTGCTGCTTTAAGAGTGCAGGTGAGGATGTGAAGTTGGTATTGTGCATGGGGATACAGAGACCCAAATCTAAACTCATGTTTTTTAATCCTTTGCCTCACCTGATTTCAAAAATAAGCTTTGAATATATAGGATAATACTAAATTGTAAAATCCTATACAAACATGTTGTTTATTAAAGTATGTTGCATATGTCTAATGGATTATGGATATAATAATTCCTAATCATGTAAAATAATTATTTATTCTTGTTAAAAATCAGACAATTTTATCTTTAAAATTGTTTTACTAAATAGGACTTTGAGAGATAAAACACAAACATAGAAGGCAAACAATAATTAAGGCTTCTGACAATACATTGAGATCTTGAATGAAATAATACAACAGCATCTGTTCTCAAGTAAGTTTTCACTCATGCATGTCATTATACAAGCCCAAGACTTTCGTGAAAACCTTCAGAAGCATTTGTGAAGGCTTTGGAAGTTTTCAACAAAAACTGTCATAAAACTTCAATGCCTTATCAGGAGCCTTAGGTATTAACTTTATATTTGGAATAATAACTATATATTATGTATAACTATATATTTGGAATAATAGCCACTGAACTTCGTTATGGATGACCAAGGTCAACAATTTCAGCAAAAAGTCTTGTACTACTGAAGAAAAACATTAATCACCTACATCTTAGCTGGTCATATGAATAAATTACCAACATGTTTATCCTTGTGAGCTATTTGACAGTCATTAATTTAAAATGCCAATTGTGTAGCTTAGTCAAATACTATAAAAACTGTTAGACAGGTTGGTGATTCTTCAAACTTGAGTAAAAGCCCACAAGTCAGTATATTGAGCTGCACAAAAAGTATTAGATCACCAAAAAATAAATTACTTCAAATCCATGACTTACTTTCCTTAGTTGAAAATAATATGATATTATTTCAAATGTCTAAACTGCTAGTTTGAACGCTAAGAAATTGGTGAAAATTACTTTAAAACACAAATAAAGTTTCCTTCACACATCAAAGCTTTGATATCTATGGTTTCAAAACCAACAGTAGATTAATTTGCTTATTAGCACATTACAAACACAACTCATAGCGGTAAACGCCTACGGTTGTCTTTGGCTAAAAGACAGTAGGTTTCTAGCATGGGTCACCTCTGGACATACCACGACTACAGCCAAGCCTGTGATACAGAATACTGAGAACATCTGCCAAATATGAGAGACACTGAAAGAGCAAGACCGTAAAACCGCATGAGAAGAAACAATCAAATCATTGTTTCCCATGAGCTCTCTCAAATTCACTTTGACTTAATTGGAATGTTTAAATGTAGCAGGTAAATTCCATTCATGCTTTGTAACATCAAAACAGTGAAAATAATCAAACAGCAAAAAATAAATTTAAGGTGCCCATGTCTTAGGGTGCTTTCACACTAGCACTTTTGGTCCGCACCTGGGTTCGTTTGACGTCATAGTACGGTACGTTTAGCTAGTGTGAACACATCTTCTGAACTCGGGTGCGCACCCGTGAACCGTACCCGAGTCCGTCTGAAAGAGGTGGTCTGGGGTACGCTTCATGTGAACTCTGGTACGGTTCACTTGTTGTATGAATGCAATCGTACCAAAAGCCGGAAGTGAACCGTCAACAGTACAGCAAACTATAGTTTTTATAACGCTCATTCGTGTGTGTGTGTGTGTGTGTGTGTGTGTTAGTATGTGTGCGTGTCTGTCTGAGTATCACGCGCTGACAAGCGCGACTGAGACAGAGCAAACACGGTGATAATGCTTGTCTCCTCTAAAAACAGCTGGGACATCACGTGATGTTCTGAACGTGTATAATATGTTTGCGGCAGATAGACACAAGCCGTTTTCTGTATGTTCTAAACCAAAAGGTTCAGTAAAATCAAAACAACCGCGATGTGCGGACGTCTTTGCTTTTGTGTCCGTAGCCTGGCAACAGACGTACACAAAACATCGGCTTGATGACGCAAACGTACTGGGGTTCAGAAGGAAAAAAGACCGTGTGAACACAAACCAACCAAGCGGGTGGCAAGGGGGGGACAATCGAACTTGGGTACGGTCCAGGCAATTAAACCAAGTGTGAAAGCACCTTTAGAGACTTAGACTATGCGAAACCCAACCCAAATGATAGCGTGCTGTTATTTAGCATGTTGCTACTTGGTTGCTTCTTGCTCTATTGATCTTTTTCTACAATGCGGAAGTGCGCCCGTTTTCGTGATTGTTTTAGAACATCCAATTCTGGTTGCCTATGGGAGAAATGATTAGGAATAATAAACGGCAGAAAACGGTCAAACTACTTGCTCTACAATCAAGCATTTGCATGACTATACAGATAAAGCAGAATAATATATTGATATATAATATCAAGTAGCATTACGAGCTGTTTTTAACGCCTAATATGAATAGAAGTAAAAGAGACCGGAAGTCTCAAGCCAAAATGATTCAAATGGCTGCGCCCGCTCATGCACCAAGAATAAGGTGAATAGCAGGGGTGCCCAAACACAGTCCTGGAGGGCCAGTGTCCTGCAAAGTTTAGTTCCAAATCCAATCAGACACACCTGCGCTAGCTAATCAAGCTCTTACTAGGCTTTCTAGAAACCAACTTGCCTCAACACACCTGCCAGGATGAGCTAAAATCTACAGGACACCGGCCCTCCAGGACGGAGTTTGGACAGCCCTGCTCTATAGAGTACAGAATCTATAATGTCTTGTTTCCATTGCCATGGGTCACCCTGATCAGGCTTGCGTTTCTGCTGCCCAACAGTACCCTTACTTAGTAGGGGTAGTCTATGCTAGAAATTTGCGATCAATGTCATTCTTGAACGTAGAAGAAAGGCTTTCAAAAGAAAAAAGTTCTTTCATGTTTTTCAGAGGTAACATGTGAACGTACCCATTAAGAACAAGCTTAGGTCAACCATTGTCGACATTGTAATAATATGGCGTTGGGTTTTGGCTGTGTATTTAAAAATGCTGATACCAGTTTTGACGTTCTCTCGACTTTTTGCACGTGCTGGTGATGAGTCTCTAAACAAATTAGCCCAAAGTCTAGCTACACCCTTTTGTTACCATATTGTTGTGCTAGGTACCCTTAAGAAAGTGCACCAATAATAAATGGTGCTGTACAGTCCGCTATTTGATACCTTTGCCAGTGGAAATGGACATAAATGCATACTGTACAGCACTACTGAACTGGACCTCTCAGTGTAAATGGGCCTTATTATTTTGGTCCTATAAGAGGAGTCCCTTATAAACGAGGACAGGAACTTTGTTTTTTACCCACCACAAGGAAATACACAACATGTAATTACTTACTCTCTCTTAGTTAATTCCAAAACCCTTACAGCAAGTTATATTTTTTAATATGACTGTTATGTTCATGAAGTTGCAATGAAGGAAAATTTAGCTATCCTTCACAAAAAAAAAACACTACAATTGATCACAAATCTCCAGAAGCCAAACAACAACAACATTATTCTTTCAAGCAAATATTTTGCATGAATTGGTTGAGGTAGGTACAAAAACAGGCTGAACAATCCATTCACAGAACTGCATTTCTCTGGTTAAACCTAATGCCTGAATGAATTCAGAATTAAATTAATGACCTTTTCAACACAGTAGAATTTTGACTGTAAAGTAAATTACTACATTTAGGATGATTTTACATCTTATTATTCTATTATTATTGAAAGAACTTCTCTTTTTGTTCAACATAGAAAAAAAGTGTGGAATATTTGAGCTTATTATTTCTAATTATGGAGCAAACCTCACACAATTTCTGGTATTAGTCATTGCTGTACAACAAGTTAAAAATCCCTTATGTCAAGCATGATGAAAATTAGCAATATCAAAACCAATTAATACCCCTAATATCAATTTATTAGGCTGTTTTGCTCCTTAATGGACTCAAACAAATTATCAGTCTCCCATCGTCCAAACAAGAGTTCTAATCTGAATTTAAGTAAAACTGTAATTAATTCTTAGCAGTATGAATTAATCCGAAATGCCTTAAAATGTAAAACAAGACAGCCTGTGCATTGCACTACAGACTTACCTTGAATACCCCTCAGGTTTCAGACTCTCCTGTTCTCCCTCATCTGAAGAGTGTGTGCAAATAATTTCCACTGTAAATAGTGTGTGAATTTCTGTGCACCTCCTCCTGTAGATTAAACCAGTGAGCTCAGGAGATCACAGACTCTATCTGAACACCTGTAGAGAAAAAAAAAAAGTTCAGAGTCAGACCACAAGCCTGCACATAAACACAGAAGATCTGAGGACTAGATGGTTGTGCGATTTTTAGGTTTATTTAGCATTTATTTTTGAGTGAACTAGTTGCACTTATATTGTGTATAGTTATAGAAGTAATGAGCTTTCATGGAAAGTGCAGGAATGAGTGCAAACCATTTTTAAAAAGAAAAGTAGCAAATAATCCAGGGCAGTTCAGAAACCATGATTCAATAAAGAAAAAGCCAACTATTCTCAAATATCACAGTATGCCGTATTTCAGAAACCTCTAAATAAGTTTAGAGTTGTGCTTCTCTTCTGCACGGTGACCTGGGACAAATACCGGGCATTATTGCTGAATGCTGTGGTGAGGTGAAGCCAAAACGAATAAAATGCTTGCCAGACCAAAGAAAAAAGAAAAAAATCAAAGAAAAAAAATCCAAGAAACACAAAACTTTCCCCCTTTCCAATCATTCTAATGAACTTCACCACATGCTAATTCTTGACAAAACCAACCAAACCTACGATAGCAATTACATGACTCACTTTGTGGACAGGTACAACAAAGATTCCATTCTCTAAACACACACACACACATTCTTACTAGTCAAGAAATTGGGGTTAGATTTCAATAACGTCTACTGTTGGTTAGTTTACAAGATTAGCAAAGTACATTCAGGTTTGAATCTGAGGTAAACATGCCATTTCTTTTTAGTGTTTCAAAGCATTTAAAGTACAAATGATCCTACAAAGTGGTGCTTAGGTTCCCAAACACACGGTAGTTACATTAGAAGACTGTATTTAATAAAAGCGCCTGTATATTAAAGGTCAGCCCTTACCAACAAAAACACTATCATTTATTAGCTCTAACAGCATGCAGTGAGCATGCAATCTGTGCCTTTACTCTTGAACATAAAAAAGATGCGAGTAATAAACATAATTCTTCATCGATATCTAAACCGTAATCTTATGCCAAGTATCAATAACTTCAAAATGCTATATAGACGTCCGGCCTTTAATTTTCATACATAATGCACTAAAAATCACTTAAGTTCAAACCAAGGTAACCTGAGGTTGTAATACCTATAAATAAAGCATTTAAGGATATACATTCATACTTGGCAAACCACCACACCCAACAAACATGGGCTTTCCTTTTGAATAAAATCACAAATATGCAGAGTATGATAGCTCTCTGACTGTGACAACCCTAACAAGCCTAATTTAAGCACAAAGCCAAGACTCCCAGAAGCCATAACCGTTTTAACAACCTTCTGAAAATGATGAAACTCCAAAAAAATCCCTTGGTTGCTTATGTTTTTGCCCATTTGTGATCCACCCTGCTGTGTGCAGGCCTGGGCAGAGTTAACTAGCCTCTCTCGAGTAACCCAACACAGATACCTGCACACAGAGGAAGCTAATAGACAACAAAACACCATTTATATCTGCAGTGGAGCTGCGTATCACGTTCAGCTGGATATACGGTTTCAAAACGAGGGTTTTAGCAACACTGGAAGAAAACTAAATGGGGTTTGATGTAACAATGGAGAGCTGTAAAAACACGCAGCGGCGGCCTCAAGAACTTCCTTGTAACCTGGTGGATTCCCTGAGAGGACAAAAAAAAAACGAGGAAAGTTGGAGCAGCGGAGAAGTTCACAAAAGCAACAAACGTGTTTTAAACGATTATGTAGAAGGATGATACATGTTTCTAAAATGAAGTCTAGAGGCTTTTTGCGATTAAAAGTTGGTATTGAGAGAGGGAAAACCGCGGGGTGGGAAAAAACAAGCTTCCTTTAGCATCTCCAGCCATAATGGCATTTGCGAGAAAGTTATACGTGCATTGCTATGAATGCATAATGATGAATGAGAAACGATAACACGCTAATTTTAAGCTAAATATGAAGTTTTAAAACGTACAGCCTAAAAACGAGCAATTCTTTGAACATTCCTGTGTAGATTTCAATGGGAGCAAGGCCAATCGAGCATGGAGGAAAAAGTAGGAACGAAAGCAAAACAAATCTTACCCATGTTGAGCACGGCAACTGTAAATATTCCACACCAAAGCACTTTTCCCATTGCATATGCAACTGATAGAGAGAAAAAAATCAGGGCTCCGCGAATTCCATTCCCACTGAAGAAAGTGAAGTTATTCCACAAGCGAGCGCGTTCCCCTCATTATAATCCTAGAGGTATCCCATTTTCCAGAGAACAAAAAATCAAGAGCATGGATGCCCGAGCCTTCTCGCTAACAAAGAGCTCCGACAATCCAAGGTAAAACCCCAAAAAATCGGTGTAGGGGGAAAAAATCTCAGCTCCGGACTACAAATGGCCAAACGGCTGATCCAAGACGTCCCAAACTTGTGCAGCCCTTTTTTCTCTCTCAAAGAAGTTGTTCCTGTTTCGCCAAAGCTTGGGGGAGGGGAGCTGTTTTATCAAGCTCCTGGCCAAAGAGAGAGAGGGAGAGCTTAAAATCACACAGGCTCTTGTGTGCTAGTGATCCACTAGAATAAACGCTTTAAATCAAGTCTGCGGTGTATTTGTAGAGCGAGTGATAGGCGTTAAAAATAGCAGTGGATCAAATAATAACCGCAGCTGGCAGCGGCGACACAAAGATCTCATACGAGGATCAGCGACAGTCCTTATAGACAATATATCGGACCATTTGTGTCGGTTTCTTTTGTTAAATCGATATTTTGTGTTTTTAGATGCAAAAAATGACACACTATTTCCTTTATCATTTGGACTGCTCTCCTTTACAGTGGTTGGGGAAAGCCGCTATATTTTAATAGTGAAAAGTGTGCGGTTGGAAAAACACGGAGGGGTGTTCTGTTCGGCGCGACGGGGCTTCGCGAGCGATTCACTCGCCACAAAACGTGCTAGCCATTGCCTTTCCTTATGAAACAGAAGTGATTAAAATAGCTCACGGCACTAAACATGGTTTCCCCCATCAGAAATGAGCGAGTGCTGCTGGTGTGTGCTCGCTCCCCCCCTGCTTTGATCCGACCGGATGGTTCAGTCCATATTGTAATAAGTAGCAATTCTAGGTCAGGTTGACTAGCAATTGAATACAGTGAGCGACGGCGGAGATCAATTCAAGCCGCTGTGCTCCGAATTCACCCGCAATGATTTGTCGACCAGATGTAGGTATTGGCTTATCAATGCAAGGAAAAGCTCACTGCTGTAGTAAAGACATGTTGAGTCGTGGTTAACAGCTGTTATCTCGAGAGTGAGACATGAGAGGTGTCAAAATATGAAATTATAGTCACATTTCTTCGCATTTAAGCGAGTGAGGATGCTAGACAAACATTATATCATATGAAAACATGTCTATTATATTTTAGCCTCAAATAAGAGAAAATATTATTTATAGAGAATAAAGAGTGTTCATCGGACACTCATTTCCAAATTCACTTCATTCATTCATTCATTCATTCATTTTCTTTTCGGCTTAGTCCCTTTATTAATCCGGGGTCGCTACAGCGGAATGAACCGCCAACTTATCCAGCATTTGTTTTACGCAGCGGATGCCCTTCCAGCCACAACCCATCTCTGGGAAACACATCCATACATTCTCATTCACACACATACACTATGGACAATTTATCTTACCCAATTCACCTGTACCGCATGTCTTTGGACTGTGGGGGAAACCGGAGCACCCGGAGGAAACCCACGCAACCACGGGGAGAACATGCAAACTCCACACAGAAATGCCAACTGGCCCAGCCGGGGATCGAACCAGCGACCTTCTTGCTGTGAGGCGAACGTGCTAACCACTCGGCCACCGTGGCGCCCCAAATTCACTTCAGTTTTTACATTTCTAACACAATGCAAAAGCGCATAGAAGAAACCCAACACAAGCATTTATAGAGAAACAAAAGAGCACCAAAACTTTAGGAAAATATAGCAAAATTATATCATCTATATCATCTCTAAACAGTCTGTCTAAACCATGTCAAAGTGATGAATCTGAATACGTGTATATATACACACTGCATATGTGTATCAACAAACCAACTGCACATAAAATAATCAAATGCTGAAGTATTCAAAAAGCAAAAAGCCTTGGCATGCATCTCTTGTTAACATATTTTATAGCGACTCTTCCCTATTTATATTTATATATTTTTAAACTATGTTACAAAGCAAGTAACTGAAACTACAATTCACTAAAAGGCCACTGGGGCTGGCTCCAAAACAAAGGAAATTTCTATTGATACCAATGTTAAAATGCCCATGTTTACAGCAGGTGCTTACAAAAGGTGCTTACAGCCTTGTACATAAAATTATTTTAGTGCATATAGTTAATATTACCCTTTATATATATATATATATTCTTATTTATTCTTGGTTTATTCTTTACATTCTCTTATTTGCCTATAAGCAGGTGGGAAATAAAGCAAATGGAAAGGATGTTGGTGGCATTTAAGGTGGAATCTGCATTTATACTATGAAAACATTCAGACTAAATAAGTACACAAATTAATTTAACTACCTATAGAAGCCCCTGTTTACACCTGGAATTTGATGTTTATTTTGCTGGTACATATTGTTAGTCTTAACAATTAATCCATGCATGCAATCCATGCAATGGCTTTGGAATGGCGGTCCTTCTTTGATGATATCGGTTTGACGGCTTGTGTGAAATATGGTTAGCCACAACCCTCCAACCGTTAGTTTGCTGTGAGTGAAAGATCAGAGGAGGAGCGTCCCTATGTTGCTTTACTTGGAAAGTTTTTCTACATCATACTGAAAAACAGACTTTAACCACTTCAATATGTAGCAAAAAATACATGCTATCAAATGCATCCAAAAACTTGATTGAATGCCACAAAAGTCTTTTTTCAATCTCTGAATGAACACATGATCATTATGGGACAGAGTATGGTCAAAATCTATTGACATTTGAACACGTTAGTAACAGGTGGAAACTGTAATTTGCTGAGTACTAGTGATCAAATACCTGAAAGCAATTATTGATATACAATTATTTTAGTGCATATAGCTAATATTACCCTTCATGACAACTGTGAAGGGGTGATTTTTTTTATAACTCATCCTTTTAATTTAAATTAAGCCCTAAAATTCCACATAATAAGGTTTGTAATGTGTATATATATATATATACCATACCATTTACTGGGAAACACCCATACACTGGCATTCACACACACACGCTCATACACTACGTCCAATTTAGATCATTCAGTTCACCTATATCGCAGGTCCTTGGACTGTGGGGGAAACCGGAGGAAACCCACGCCAACATGGGAAGAACATGCAAACTCAACACAGAAATGCCAACTGGCCCAGCCAGGAGTCAAATCAGCAAGGACTCAGACCTGTGAGGCAACAGAGCTAACCACTAAGCCACTGTGCCGCCTTGTTCTTCATAGTAATGACGATTTGATTCTTCCAGTATAGTGATTACAATGATACAAAAAAAATCTTACTGTTGCAAAATGTTTTATCAGTGTTTTTTGTATTAATTGTAATATAAATTGCATTAATTAATAAAAATAAAATAAATAAATAAATAAATAAATCAGTATTACTCAACAGAAAACATAGTAAGCATATAACCCATGCCACTTTATTTTGAGGGCGCATAGTTCATGGAAAACACGCACACACAACACATACACCACAGGTCCACCAATCTTTTCCCAAATCTTTTGCTGATCCCCTGTTTAAATGTCATTTGGAGACACATAATCCTTATATCACCCCATTCCGCTGAGACACTCCGGCAACAAAACCTCTTATGGAGGCAAAACAAAAGAGCGGCGGAATACAAAGGATTTCATAAGCATAAGCTGAGCGTGACAGCAAAAACTATATATTTACTTATTTAAACAACAAGAAATTGCTATTTATTCAAGCCTGAAATCAAGAGCGAGAGGGGACTGAAATACATTTCTCTTAATTTTTGGACGACAACAAAACAATAACTAGTGCGTGAGAGCTCAAAGGTGACAGTAGCTGTTGTTCACACTACAGAATATTAAATGCTGAGGAAGAAGAAAGGTGAGACTCATGGGATTGAATGCACTTGCTGGCAATCCAATCCTGAGCCGACAGTACCACCAACAAACCCAAGCGATTCCACCGCCCCGTTTCTGAGGGCTGGCTAAAAACAACAGCACAAGATTCTCTTTCCGTCCTGGGGTGTACTCAATTCCCCATGATGTTAGCAATTGCTTTCTCGCTTTTTACCCACTGCTGAGTCCCGAACTGGGTCCCCCCAGGTAACAAAGGAGAGGAAAACCGACGATCTGTTGCCTTTTCCTCCAGCAGTGATACGTACAAACAGTGCTTCCCTGCTGATAGAAAGGAAATGTATTAACTCCCTTCCAGGAGAGAGAAAAAACACATAACAGTGTCTTACTGGAGTAAGCTTTTACCTCTCTGTGCTCTATAAAGGAGAGAACAGGGACTGATGAGTCTGTTTACATACTTTAGTCAGCTCAACTGAGCTTTTCTAGTAAATAAACACTACCGAGGAGAAGCCAGGGCTATTTTTGCATCATTGATTTAATGTTAAAGTTATAGTAATGTTACATTTCACATATTTTTATAATATTTATTGACTTTTATTTCAGTTTTAGATATTTTTACACTTCAAATAAAATAAAATAATGGTAATATTGCTTTGAAATGTTTCTTTTCAGTTACACTAAAACACAAAAAAGTAATTTTTTTGGTTTAGCTAATTATTAATAACTCTTAGACCCCTTAGCCCTTCCCCTTACCCAATTACCCCAATTCTCTTTAGCTTGAAGGTTTTGTGCTAAGGGTAAGGGCTAAATACCCCTCAGAACAAAGATTTTTGAAGACCACACTCGAAACCAAGGGGAACGAAAATTTCCCAAAATACACCAGCTAGAACTCTAGTCAGGAGACACACAAATTAGTATTTTTTTGTCAGTATTGCGAATTTTTACAACAAACAAACATGTTTTATTACAACTGCATTCTCGTTTTAGCGTCATGGTTTAAAAAAACAAAAAAAAACGTAAAATAAAAACTGCTAAATTTCGCGATCTATAATCCATAATAATAACTCCTGTATACCAGTCCCGCAACATTCTGTCACTCGATGACACTCGAATACCCTGACAGAAAAGTCTAGTGGCTGAATGAGCTTTTTACAGCGTCTGGTATAATGTTAATGTTGTTTTCGTGTGTTCACATAGATGAATATGGCCAGGGTGTAAATGCACAGTACAGTTATGAGATTATTGCCGCATTATATCGTTGTGATAACATGATACACTCCTTTAGTGATTTCCTGAAGATAAATACCAGGGAATAACACAACTGGAATAACTGCAGCAGTCGCGATCGTCTGATGTCATATGAAGCAAGAGATTGCAGGTGCTGTAGTGCTGTTCCATTTCTTAGGGGTAAATTTTGAAGCCCTTCCCCTTTACACTCTGTTTCAAGGGCCACAGGGACGGGGAAGGGGTACAAAAAAAGAATTGGGATTGGGCCTTAATGTTCTCTTAAATGTTTTTTTTTACTGCAATGCCATAGAATAACACTTTATGTTTTTTTTGTCTTCGTTTTTTTGCGCGAACCATGCTCAAATTAGTGTAAAAACATCTTAAAAATCTAATATTACCACACAACACTAAAGGCAAACAGACGTTAAAGTTTCTTTTAAATCCTTAAAGGCCCTCCATGAGCTAGAAAATGTCAAAACTATAGGTGTAAAATGACTAATCTGATTGAGCTCATATAAAAAAAAGAAACTGGAACTGTTGTCACGCACTGCATTATTCATTTATTTTTCCAACACAAGATGAGATATTTTCTTACACGTATCTGCGTATCTCTCAGCACAACCAAACCAGTTCACGCACTATTCATCTTATAAGAGGCATTATTGAACAGTATACCTCTATAAACATTACAGTATACCTCATACAGCAAAGCAATACTCCATGAGCACATCAGAAACTGGACTTCCACACATCAACATTTCTCCTGCATGAGAAGACTTTCTTTGCTGGAGGACATGACAAATTAAGCCAACATAACACTATCAGGGATCACTCATATGTCATTTAGTTAACAATTAATTCTGCTATAATACATACCACATGGAACTGCAGCAAATGCAGTGGCGTGATGATACTGATGTAATGAGGTCGCAGGTGTAAATTACCTATAGAGTAATTTACATTGCCTCAACCAGGAATCAAGCAGTTTTACAAACACCCCTTAGATTTAGTATTACGCTTTAGTAATAATATCATTTACTCTATGCAGAGGTTACTCACATATGTTTGAATCCGTGGCTATACTGCACTTTTCACCCCATTCATACTCATGTAAATACAGGAAACCGGAAACTCAAGCTCGTGCAAACAAGTATCGCATGCAACTGCGATTGAAAGTTCAAGTTTGGTGAACTCCGACCTGCGATTTCGTGTCACGTGAATGCGTGAGACCGTCTGAAGTTTAAAACGTGACCCCTCTGTGAGTAATATAAAATATGGAGCAATTGCTCACTTCATTAGTGTTACATGATCTTGTTTTATCCCGTTACTTTCGCAGCACCGTCCGACAGAATTTACTCTAGTGTGACCATAGATCTACAGTGTGTGTGCTTCACTTGCTTTCTTGTGTTATTGTGAAAGTTATTTTAGTAGCTAACTTCAAATATTGGTCCCATTAATCTGGTGGTGTTTTTATTCAGGTAAACCGGCAACAGTTTAATTGATTTATA
>CAIGQQ010004000.1:2528696-2558178 GCA_903798035.1 Danio albolineatus
GTGGTGTTTTTATTCAGGTAAACCGGCAACAGTTTAATTGATTTATAGCTTTTCTTGTGGCAGAAGTATTAAATAAAGCTTGTCTAGCTAGCTAGAAGTATAGAAATACCTGTTTTGGGCCTTACTGATGATTTGGCACCAGTTTAGGATCATAAGCTCTTGAAGCCATATGGCACAAGGGTGTTTAACCATCAAGTGTGTCATCAGGTGACATCTGGTTAAATAAAACAGCGCAAACAGGATCTGGTTTATCAACAGGACACTGATTGCAGTCTTCATCACTCTCTTAATATCCACATGAACTGGAATCTGCTACCGTTTTTAGTTTTTTTTCTTTTCTGTATGGTGACACAGTTCCTAAAGAAATGGAATATTAAATGAGAAAACAGTGGGCGTGGCTTGTTTTATCAACTGCGAGCTGATTGGATGTAGTAAAGTAGGTGTTTCATTCAGAAAGATCAGGAAATGGGTTTTAGAAGTTTTACAACCTAACAGACTCCTCCTGCTCACCATTTGAGCAGTATATTAGTATATTAGCCACACTCAGTACTTTGAAATTATGTGATCTGATAATTTATCTGAAAACAAGCAGCAAGTGCATTTTCAAACATTTCTTTTTGCACAGATGAGATGTTCACCACAAAACTGGCAATGTGAGCTAACAAAATCATATAGTTAGTTTTGATTTCATGTGTACTTTAAATGTTAACCCTGAAAAGCCTGGTATACAAAATAATAATCGAAAACTGTGTACCTCTTTAAATAATACTAAAATATAAAAGCCTTTAATTTATTTTAAAAATAAGTGACAAGCTTTCAAGTGAACCGCAACCTAAAGTTGGACATTTTCTTATTTAACTTTATTTAAAGTAGTTTTTTTAAACTTTGTAAATAGGTTGTTTTCTTAAAAGTATAAACTACCAGTCAGATGACAGAAGATATGAAGAAGAGTGCATTCTGTAAGGTTTTCAGAAATGTTTTGATCATTTATGCATCACATAAACCACCTGACAAAAGTCTTGTCGTCGATCCCAGTTGTAAGAGCAACAAATAATAACTTGACTCCTTAGTTGATCAATTGGAAAAGTGGCAGAAGGTAGATTTTTTAGACGAATCATCTGAATCAACTGCATCCCAATCATCACAAATACTGCAAAAGCCGCATGAACCCAAGATTCTCACAAAAAATCAGTCAAGTTTGGTAAAGGAAAAATCATGGTTTGGGGTTACATTCAGTATGGGGCCGTGCGAGAGATCTGCAGAGTGGATAACAACATCAACAGTCTGAGGTATCGAGACATTTGTGCTGCCCATTACATTACAAACCACAGGAGTGGGCAAATTCTTCAGCAGGATGGCGCTCCTTCTCATACTTCAGCCTCCACCTTAAAGTTCCTGAAAGCAAAGAAGGTCAAGGTGCTCCAGGATTGGCCAGCACAGTCACCAGACATGAACAGATGTATGGATGCAGTCCTCATGGGAGTCATACACAAAAATAATTCTCTTTCCACTGCACCATGACTTTATATTCTATACTGTACATTATTTCTGTTAAGTGACAAGACTTTTGTCTAAGTCAGACTTTACTGCCCTAATTAAATAATTCAAAATCAAGGCATGATCATATTTTATTTTGGCAAAATAAGTGTAATCTAGAGGCCTTTGTCTTTCATATAAGCCACTTCTGATACCAAATGATCCACTAGAAGTCAAGTTAACATTTGTTGTTCCTAAAACTTGTATAGATGACAAGAATTTTGTGTATGTGTATCAAAAATAATAAAATGTTACATGTGTTCAAGGAAACAGTATAGGCAATTACAGCAAAATGTACAAATGAACAATAAAACAGTTGTAAGCACAATCTGTTTCTTTTAACCCTGTATTTTCCCTCTGGTTTTGCTTTTGAGTGATTCCCTCAAGGTCAAATATCAACTACAACTGCTTCAGCCGTATAAAAACCCATAAAGGTGTTTTGAAACGAACAATTACCATGTCATCAGCGTGCCACTTAATACCAAACAATTTAATCAAGCACCATAATTTATTCGCTAATAGCATATCAAAGCTCGGAATTAAAAAGCGAGTTATCAGAATGAATTTCTGTCTAATTGTTGTTTACAAAATTAAATAATGCACTTGGGCAGGTTTTTGTTTTTTTTAATTGTGTACTAATTAGGGAAGAAGTGAAATGCTCGAGTGATCATGTGTGAAACGCAAACTTTTTCAAATGATTATTCAGTTCTGCCAGCGTGAGAGAGCTATGATCTCTCTTCGACTTTTGGCTGAAGTTTGAAGGAAAGATTTTTTTGGCCGCAGTCATATCCGTCTCGACAGGACAGAAGATCTTTCGACTCTCCACAAACATCACAGCAAAACAAACTTCCTTCACTAGGCCCACACTCCTCCTTTTTAATTTATTTCTACCATTTTGGCAGCGTGCAAAGCTTAGTTGCTCCATCCATCCTCGCCCGTCCTTCTCTCTCTCTCTGCATTTCGTGAATGTTTATTTCCTTCCTGCCACTCTACCCTCCTTCTCCCTTCAACCTCCATCTCATTCGTCTCTGTGTTGCGCACTCTGTCACTGTAATAGGAAACATTTCTCTCTATCCCTGGTAAACGCCTTCAGTTTTATGCAAAGACTCAAGAGCAAAAAGGCCTTGTGTGCTTGGTACAAGTAACATTTTTTGAGTCTAAATGTCTACACTGCAAAATATCCTTTTTTTACTTAAAGATTTTTTCTTGTTTCTTGTCCAAATATTTAAACGTTCTTAAATCAAGAAGCGTTTTCTAGAAAAGTAAAAAATACTGTCTTGATTTTAGAAATGATATGTCAAAATGAAGTGAGTTTTTCCTTAAAACAGTGGTCTCAAATCCCTGGAGGGCTGCAGCTCTGCATTGTTTAGCTCCAACTACCTCCAACTCACACCTGCTTAGTAGTCTCGCAAAACTGTGCAGAGCTGTGGCTCTCTAGGAATTGAGTTTGAGACCTAGGCCTTAAAACAAGCAAAATAATCTGCCGATAGGGCAGGAGTGCCCAGACTTGGTCCTGGAGGGCCGGTGTCTTGAAGAGTTTAGCTCCAACCCTCATCAAGCACACCTGAACCAGCTAATCAAGCTCTTACTAGATGTACTAGAAACTTCCTGGCAGATGTGTTGACGCAAGATGGAGCTAAACTCAGTGGGACATGACCCTCCAGAACTGAATTTGGACACCCCTGCAATAGGGTAAGCAAAATAATCTTAATTCAAAGCGAAAACGAGATAATTTTGCTAGTTTTAAGGAGAAACTTGCTTAATTTTGACATAATTTTTCCCAATTTTTTTTTTTTCGACTTTTCTAGAAAGTGCTACTTGATTTATGAACTTTAAGATACTTAGACAAGAAACAAGACAAAAACTTAAGTAACAGAAGCATTTTTGCAGTGAAACCTCATTTTGTAAGTGATTCAGGTTTGAATCTGGCATGTTCATAGGTCAACGTTTGTAAATTTTTCTTTTGTGGATTATAAGAGTTTTACGTTCATGCATCATATCATTTTAAGTAATGTCGACATCCACATAGAAATGGGAAAACTGTGTTAAAACAGTGTAAAACATATACCAAAACTATACGCGGAGCTGTAAACAATCAGTTGTAGGATACATTAAATTTGTAGAATATTACAGTGAGCATCCCCATGAAGTACATACAAGTACAGACATAAACACAAAATGAGGGCAAGCGCATTCGCAGTTGAAGTCAGAATTATTGATCACTTCCAAAATGTTGTGTTTTGCCAGCCTGATCTCACGAGAAAATGTAACTATTTTACGTTTTGTCAGTTTAGTGGCTAGTTTGTAGGAGTTCAGTCGTACGAAAATGTATGATTTTTAAAAAGAGCCATGTGGAAAACCTTATTCATTACCTCTTCATCTTCTATGTTCTTAACCGATACCTTTTTTCCTTTCCAAAGGATTTGTTTTCAGTTTTTGCTGTTTTGTTTGTTTGCTGCCGGCAGCTAGCTTTCTGCAACTCTCACATGGTCACCCACTGAAGCTAGGCAGGGTCAGTACCTGGATGGGAAACCACATGGGAAAGCTAGGTTGCTGCCAGAAGTGGTGTTAATGAGGCCAACAAGGGGTGCTCAACCTGTGGTCCGTGTGGGTCCTAACCCCCCGGTATAGTGAAGGGGACTCTTGGCAATAAAACTGATTCTGATACTGCTCAGTGAGTGGTGTGTGGTGTGCGGTCTGGCGCAATATGGCTGTCGTCGCGTCATGCAGGTGGATGCTGCACACTGGTGGTGGATGAGGAGACCCCCCCCTCATTGTTGGAAAGCGCTTTGAGTGTCTATTAAATTACGTAGAAACTCCCAAAAACTTGTACCTCAACTTTTCATAAAAAGTTAATGGATGGAACAAACATGCGCTAGTCATTGGACCTGTCCCAAACGATGCCCTCAGCCCATGCAGTTCTTCCAAATCCACGCTTTCTTTTCCTTCGATATTCATTAATCTCAATTTTTTTAGGTAGCTTAACTGTAATTCTTACGTTTTAGCGAGTATCCAAAGAGCCATAGCATTCCAACACCCACACAAGACTCTCTTGGTCTTTGCCAAAGCTGTGAGATGTTATCTTCAAACCCCGCTAACACAAATGGATGTGCTTGTTCCCTACTAGAAGGTGAGGACTGGACCACCTAGGCTGTGTTGATAGGAGGGTTAATACTTGTCATCTGTTCAGGCAGGTATCTAGTCATTATGTGCCTGCACGTCAGCCCCTATGCCGCATTACAGATGCAGGTGTCTTCTGGCATCTACAGTCAAAATAAAAGTTCACAATAGCCATTTACAACCAGATGCGAATGAACTTTATGCGCAAATAGAAAAATCACATAAAAGATGTGCAAATAGTGCAGCATTTCAATACAATGGGTCAAAGAGAACAAAATCGTCACTTCCTGATCACTCGATTTCCTGTCATGCAATATCCATGGCTCCTGGTGACACAATAAAGTCTTGTAAAGCGAAACGATAACAATAAACTCTCTAAGGAATTGAACATTATAAATAATTTTAACATAATTTACAATTTTAGTGCCGTTGTGATTTCACATGCTGAGTGATGTTGTTTTTCCTACCGTGTCCAACATTAAAATCAATACGACACACCTTGCAGAAAGCGTGGGCATCGTCAAGGTGGCTTCTAGACAAAAACTTGAATTCTTCCGTCCAGCTGCTGTTAAATTTATATGTATATATTTTTTTCTTTGCTGAAGCACAACCTGACTCGTTTCCTTCCATCATGTGTACTACTACGGACGCAGCTGCTTGTTGCTACTGCCACCGTTCAAGTCCCGCAGAAATCAACAGCGCACCTGAGTTGTAACGTATGTTGCCAGATTGAGGTAAAATATGTTACAAGATTTGAATATTGCGTCAATTGTGTGAGGTAATGAACTTCATTCAAGATCTGGCAACTTGACAAATATGAAACTGCATTGGGACGTACAAATTACGTGAGTTTCCCGGGAGAAAAAACAAACCAGGAGGGTGGCGGGAGATGGATGTGAAATACGGGAGACTCCCGGGAAAAACATGAGTGTTGGCAGGTATGCATCCAGCGTGCGTGTTGAACTACACTACCCACAAAACACTTTGTTATGGACTACAACTACCGTAAATAGCAGTCTTAAATCGGCCACTTCTATTTCCCCTTTCTTGCAACTTTAGTGTGCAACTTAAGCAAAACTGATAGTAAAGTTATTTTACATTTGGTTTCTTAGTTCGACCCTAAATAAATATTTGTTGCAGTTTGTTAAACGTTTAAGTTAATTTGATTGACCATATATAAATCAGTTGATATTAACTCATGTAAAAACCTTCATCATATTACTGTCTTATTCAGATTAAGGTAAATCATTCAATTACTGATGTCCACTTAATGTAGTCCCAAGCCCAAACCCTAGAAAAAAGGTGTTCCCTGATTTGATGACAGCCTTTCCACAGGTTATTAAGCTAATGTAATGTTAATTGCATAATGCAAATCTTGCATTCATGCTAAGAAACAAATGATCAAAATGAAAATATTAATGCAATTTAATTTAACTATATAAAATGTGAATTGATGTATGCTTTAAATCAATTATAATGTTTAATTAAAACGATTAAAGACATTTTTGTCAAATAAAAGATTTTTCTAGAGTCATCCACCATAATTTTGTGGCTCAAAAGTATCGATTAAGACACTGTTTAGGCACCTGTATCATTTTAAAATTATCGATTTAGCACCGGTATCGAAATAACCCCTAACGATACCAAACCCAACTGTAATGGAATGTTATAGGGATTACCTAGAACCACAACTGCCTATGAGGAACCCATATCTTTACCGTTTAGCGAATAAATATCTCAATGCACATCACTCAAAGGTTTCTGTTAGCAAGAATAAACATCTAAATGTAATAAAAATGCACACAAACTGTCTTTATGCTTGCTTGTCACGTTAACCATTGTCTGTTGTGTGTGTGTGTGAGTGTTTACTGTAATGTAGCCGTAGCAGTTTGTGGTTGTCAGGGTGGCTGAGGCGGCCATTGTGGCGTTTGTTAAACAGACTGAGGTTTTCTTCACTCAACAACACATTTATGCCCACATCTTTTCTCTCAGTCAGCAACACGAGGCCAGTTTAAAGAGCTTTAGTGTTTTTACTGTGGTCCCTTGATGTTCCCATGGATCTAATCAAATCTTCTAATCACTTGGATTTGTTAAATGGGAACCACACACTAGTGCCTAGTCTAGTGGTTATGAGTCTGGGCTTGTAAACTAAAGACAGCTAAAAAAAAAAAAGTAGAAACAACTGTGGCAATAATTGGTGGTTCATTCCACTGTGACAACCCCTGATAAAGCAGAGAATAAGCTGAAGGAAAGTGAGTGAGTGAACTGTGACATTTATAGGACTTCTTATGATGGTTGAGCACCTGGAAATATTGTGGAATGAATCTGTCTATCTATCTATCTACCTATACCTGTCTGTCTTTCTGTCTATTATCACATTCATCCATCCAGCTCATTTATCCATACATTGTTCAATTTATCCATTTATTGTTTAATCCATTCATCCATTTATTCATACACCCATCCATTTCTCTATTTACTATTTCATCTATCCATCCTTCCATTCCTTTATTTACTGTTCAATTCATCCATCCATTTATCTAATTATTGTTTCATCCATCCATTCATCCATCCATCCATTTATCCATCCAACCATTTACTGCTCCATTCATCCATATCTTTATGTATTGTTTCATCCATCCATCCATCCTTCCAGCTCTCAATCTATTGTTTCATCTATCCATCCATACATCCATTTCTCTATTCACTGTTTCATCTATCTATCTATCCTTCCATTCCTTTATTTACTGTACAATTCATCCATCCTTCCATCCACTTCTTTATTTGTTTCATCCATCCATCTATTCATAGTTCCTCCATCCATCCATCCATC
Organism: Danio albolineatus; assembly: GCA_903798035.1. Lineage (NCBI taxonomy): Eukaryota > Metazoa > Chordata > Actinopteri > Cypriniformes > Danionidae > Danio > Danio albolineatus. Next base: position 2,536,186 of record CAIGQQ010004000.1, read on the forward strand.
CATCCATCCATCCATCTCGTTATTTACTGCTTAGTCTATGCAATCTTTCATTCCTCTATTTGCTGTTCAATCCATACTTCTATCTCTCTTATTATTGTTTCATCCATCCGAGTATTTATTGTTCCATCCATCCATCCAAATCTCTATTTTTTGTTCCATCCATCCATTCATACATCCATCCATAAATCCATCCAGATCTCTATTTATTGTTCCATCCATCCATCCGTCCATCCATCCATGTATCTATATCTCTATTTATTGTTCCATCCATCCATCCATCCATCCATCCATTCATCCATCAATCTATTGTTTTCTCCATTGGTCCATGGTTATATTTGTCCATCTCTTCTTATTTCATCTGTCTGCCCATTATTGTATCCATCCATCCATCCATCCATCCATCTCTCTCTCTTTCTATTTACTGTTTTATCCTTCGGTCCATCCAACTGACCCTGCATGCAGTTATCTCTCAATTTGCAGTTCCATCAATCCATCCATCTGAGCCTGCATGCATCCCTCCCTCTTTTTAATTTCCCATCCATCCATCTGTCCATCCATCCATCCATCCATCCCTCTATTAACAGTTTCATCTATCCATTCATAGACAGCTAGATAGACAGAACATATGATCAGAAATACTGATATAGGAAACACATCAACAGAGGAAAGAAATCTGCACTCGTTGTACCATTAATAGGGCTTTTTAAAGCATACTCAGAAAAATGTTGACTCTGTAAAACCCAAATGTACATCGATACACATTAGAATCAGTATAAGTGCCTCCCTGCAGATTTGAAAGCGGGTCTAGAGAGCCCCCTCCACCCCATGGGCAGCGTGACTCAGCAACTCCTGGCAAATAGGCCAGTCAGCGCGGCTGCCAGTCAGTCACTAGGTCATCAGGCCAGCCAGCCAACCAGCCAGCAGGATATCTATATATACTGCGCAGAGCCAGCGTGTTGAGCCTGATAAATAATTGAAGAGCGCAGTCATTAGCCTAGATTATTTAGCTTAAACGCTGGCTTCCATCCACCACAATCAGAAGTCATTACCTCACAATGAGCAAGAGGTACATTCAAAGTTGCGTGCCAACAGCTGCCAATCAAACCATGCCCGATGCCAGCGTGAGGGAGGAAAGAACAGCAGCGCACACTGAGGGGGAAAACTCGGCTGGAAAACAAAGCTGTATGGTTTATGAAGGCCAACAGCAAGACGGGGGAAAGATCTTCCTCTCAGCCACCCTGAAACAGTCTGCTCTCTGCTGGGCCCCTCGACCCGCTTGGAGCACCGCCAGAACAAATACATACAAACGCACTGTCAAACTCACAGCACATCCACAATTTCTAAAAAATATCCTCACAAGCCCACACTGTCAAAAAATACAGGGTTCCACACAATTCCTTCATATTGAGACAAACACAAATCGAATAACTTAACTCAAACGTTTTTTTTTTTTACAAATTTAAGTGGAGCGAACATAAAACAATTAAGTTGTCCTTAAAAAACCTCAAGAATTGTGTTGTTTCAACTCATTTTACACAAGTAGTTTAAACAAGCAGCAAAAGTATTGCACAGAAAGGGCAAGAAAACTATGTAAGGAAACTAGCAAAGTTACATATTTATTACTGTATTAAAGAGTCAAATTAGGAAAAATATCTCTGCTTTGAACAGTTTTAATAACTGTTAACTGTTTAATAACAGTTAATAAAAGCAAACAATGTTTAAAGTTACAACTATGGCTGTCTAATTTGCATTCCTCCCTACTATCCGCTTGTTAGGTGTGACGTCACGTGAAGGGGCCTCCGGGTCCAACTGCTCTATCAGACTGTATGGGGAGATGTTTTGACCACAATTCATTATAATTGTTCATTTATTAATTTGATAGAAATTAGAACTGAATTTAGAAATAGATTTGAAACAAAGATTTGTGCTTAAACTAGATTAAATATGTAGGGTGATGAATCTCTTCAGTGGAATGAATACAACACCGTTTCCTTACTCCACAAAAGTAAAGGAGTAAAGTAGAGTAAAAGTACAATAAAGAGAAAGTAAAGAGGCCGAATGAAGGAGGCTCATTCTTTATCTTCGCTGCAGATGGTCTGTTTGACTGTTTCCTCGCTAGTGAAGCGTTCAGTTTTTCCACTTATAAAGTCCACCATGTAAATAGAAAATGCGCCATGGCACGATGCAACTGACTGTTAAAGGGAATGAGATACAAGGCTGTGATTGGTTTCATGCACTATATACTCAAAATACACTCATAACTAGAACCACAGAGAATCTGTGTCCGCAGATTTTTATCCCATCATTGAGTGAATGTATTTATTTGTGTAAACGTGTGTAAATTTATATTTATTCAGTTTTTTTAATTCATTTTAGTAATATTATTGACTAATATGAAAAAGTTCATATAATTCATTTACAATACAGTTTGTAAAGTAATACTTTCTGTCTTTTAGTAGATTTAATATATGAGAGACTTGCTTTTTCTTTACCAAATAAAGTGGATCTAATTGGATTTGCATTGTAAACATAAATAAAAGTTGAAAAGGTTTTACTTTTTTTTCTTATATTAAGGTTTTAGTTCTGATACTCCCAAAATCATTTCAAGAGTTCACACTTAGCTGATGATTGATTATAAAGGTTGTTTGGCATGCTGTCCCGAGAGAGAGCCCTGAGCTCGTAAGATCCTTGAGCCCGGGGCTCCCTCCCGTTTGCCAGGCGAGAGGGGAGTTTGAGCTCAGGTAGATCTCGAGAACTCCCCTGCTGTAGTAGCTAATGAACAGATAGTGATTGCTCTTAAGAGAAAACTACTTACTAGAAGAATGTCTATGGTGTCGATTTGGATTAGTCCATTAACTTGAGTTGCATGTTTTTGGACGGTGGGAGGAAACCGGGGAACCTGTGGGAAACTCACGTGAACATATAAACTCTGCACAGAAACGTCAGCTGGCTTGGTAAGGACTAGAACCAGTGACGTTCTTGCTGTGAGGCAACAGTGCTAACCACTGGGCCACCGTGCCACCCATCTAGGAAAGGAGGAGGAGTAAGGATGGAAGGGGGGATTCTTCAAAACGAAGATAGCTGTGATATGGAACTTAGGGAATTTATAGTGGCTTAGGAAACGTCTGATTGGTGAATCATAAATTGGATTATGCGGGACCGACTGCAAGCAATCATGAGCATGTGATACTACTCTTTTGCGCAGAAATAGCATAAAATGTCCGCAGATTCTGTCTGGCCTGCCCATAACTCATTAAGAGAATAAGCACAACCCTGCTAGACCATGTGCCAGGGCGCAAACCGTATTTTTCTGTCCTCAAAAGTGTATTCAGACATGTCCTTAATGCTTTTGCACCATGCACTTTAGACTTTGCGCCTAGATTGTTAAAATAGAGCCCTATATATGTTTAAGTGTTTATCAGTTATTCTAAAAAATCATTTTTCTTATGGAGAAAATTAGAAGTTTTTAACATCATGCTGAATGTGGAAAAATTGCCAAAATACAACAAACGTGACTCCATCTTTAATCTTTCCGCAGCAATTAAAAAGTGTGTAAATTAACAAACAGACTCGCCTTGTCTAATATTACAACAAGACAATTCAAATGAATGAAAAAACAACGAATTAAAAAACACAGAAGCTTCACAAGGCGCCACGGTGGCGTAGTGAGTAGCACGTTCGCCTCACAGCAAGAAGGTCGCTGGTTCAATCCCTGGCTGGGCCAGTTGGCATTTCTGTGTGGAGTTTGCATGTTCTCCCCGTTGTTGCATGGGTTTCCTCCGGGTGCTCCGGTTTCCCCCACAGTCCAAAGATATGCGGTACAGGTGAATTGGGTAAGCTAAATTGTCCATGGTGTATGTGTGTAAATGAGAATGTATGGATGTGTTTCCCAGAGATGGGTTGTGGCTGGAAGGGCATCCGCTGCGTGAAACAAATGCTGGATAAGTTGGCGGTTCATTCCGCTGTGGCGACCCCGGATTAATAAAGGGACTAAGCCGAAAAGAAAATGATGAATGAGAAGCTCCACAAATGCAGATAGTGACTATGACTTTCTATTTTTCCTTTCTCTTCCGTCCATATCTCTCTCTCACTCTCTCTTGCAGGTCTCTGTCCCCTTGATAAAGAGCGGTTTGAATATCAATGAGGTTTATTCTCTCTCGGGTCTGCAGCCAGCTGTTATAGAGCGCGCGCCATTCTGCTGCTATTTTGAGGCAAGATGCGTAATTAAAAAATCAATATCTTCCGACGAAGCCTTTTCACTATACGCAGCCATATTGACCGTGTTAACACACATCCCGCTTCGCTCACAACACAAACACACAAATACCTCTAAACAACATATGATATAAGATAATGTTTCCCAACCCTGCTCCTAAAGGCACACCAACAGTACATATTTTGGATGTCTCCCTTATCAGACTCATTAACTTCAGGTTTTGGAGTCTCTTCTTATGTTCTGATGAGTAGATTCAGGTTTGTTTGATTAGGGAGAGGTTGAAATTGTGTCCTGTTGGTGTGCCCTCAGGAACGGGGTTGGGAAACACTGATAAGAACACAGGCGATGAATATTTTCCAACACATCTGTTTTCTGAATTGCGTTAAGAGCTACACTGTCTGCAGATCTGTGAACTTCATGTCTTGTGTGTTTGAGATGGGGAGTAGCACCCCTGCAGTCGTCGCTGGCACTGGAAGCTCGGACGCAATCGTCTGTTGTGACAGCAACAAGACGCAGAGATTTCTGTATGCAAATAAGATGTAAACAGACCATCAGGGAGCCATCTGTGTGGCTGGAACTGCCTGTGGTGGGCGGGGCCCTGTGTAACCAGGGAGACGGGAAGAGCACCGCATCAGTTGGGGTCACCAATGTAATATGTAAACAGAAGTGTTATTACCTCAGTCTTTGCTCGTTGAAGAGCCACACTGACGTGGCCATGAATTAGTGTTCGTTTAGTGCTTACAAATGAGTCGACGGTCTACTGCGCGCTTCACACACACAATAGGGGGAGCTTGGCCAGGCTCTTGTAATTAACTATCCTAAACGAGGAAGGAAAAATGAGGTCGAAGGTTAATATCTACAAGCATTGTGTGGATACAACATGCTGTTCCATCAGCGCTGATAGAGGTAGCCCTGTCTTTCTGACCTGAGCAGTGGTGCTCTTAATAGACAAGCTCCGAGTGGAGTAACCTAAAGCAATAGCTCACCCAAAGATGAAAACTCTTTACTTGTTCCACACCATTGACTTCCATAGTATCTGTTTGTCCTACTATGGAAGTCAGTGGTTACAAGTTTCCAGCTTTCTTCTTTTCGCCTTTAGTGTTCAGAAGAAAGAATCTCAGAAATGTTTGGAACCACTTGATGGTGAGTAAATAGTGAGGAAATTTTCTCTTCTGGATGAACAATCCCTTTAAAACAGTGCTGCCCATACTTGGTCCTGGAGGACCGGCGTCCTGCAGAGTCTAGCTTCAACTTGCTACAATACACCTGCCTGGAAGTTTCTAGTACACCTAGGTAGAGCTTGATTAACTGGATAAAATGTGTTTAATTAGGGTTGAAGCTAAATCTGCTGAACACCGGCCCTCCAAGGCACCCCTGTTTTAAAGGGATAGTTCACCCAAAAATGAAAGAATTGACAGTTTACACCGGGTCACTTTAAAGGTTTGTTCTGATTGGATAGCTATACGATTGTTAAAAGAATAGGTGTAAACAGCCTTGAAAACGCAATTAAGATAAATCCGATCCCCTCCAATTTGCAACTACACTTCTTCTCTGATACTGAATTTACTAGCGCCAAAGCGGGGCAACCTGTCAATCACATCAGACCCACCAATAGCAGACCACAACACTTCAATCTTTTTTTTTCTTGTTTAAGGAGCCAGTTCATTCAGATACATGCCACAAAAGACTATTTCTTTTATTTTCATTAAATTAAATTAAATTTCATTTGTGATAAAATCTCGAGATCTTTTTTTCTCGAGATCTTTTGATTGACATTTTACTCGATAAAACAACAATTTCAAAAAGATTTGAAAAATAGGGACAAATTATCTCCAACAGACCCCCCTGCACCACTGCACCATTTCTATACATTATACTCTGCACATTCTTAATCTGTTTTACATCATCATCATATATGCACGCATACTGTACATACTGTACTGTACATGCATAAGCAAATACAAGTAGATACATGTTCCCTTATATGTTCATTCATTATATATATACACACACACACACTATAAAACCCAAGTCAACTTTATCAAATGAAATGGGTGTAGTTAACTCAAAATTTACTGAAAGTTAATTCTTCTCATTTGAAAAGAGTTTTGAACTCAGTGTTGAAGGTAATGAGTTAATTAAATATCTCATTACTTTAACTTAAATAAAGTAAGTTCACATTACTAATATAGATTAGTTTAACTCAAATGGTTTGTAGCAATTTTCTTAAACGGTTTGAGTTGCCTTAACTTGTTGGGTTTTACAGTACTCAGTTGGTTTGAGTTCTCTTCATTTATTGGGTTTTACTGTGCTCAAATTGCTTCGTTTACCTCAAATGGATTAAGTTCACAGCACTCATAAGGATTAGTTTTTGAACTTACAGTTGAAGTCAGAATCATTAGCCCCCCTGAATTATTAGCCCCCCTGTTTATTTTTCCCCCAATTTCTGTTTAACTGAGAGACTTTTTCATCACAGTTCTAAACATAATAGTTTTAATTCACTCATTTCTAATAACTGATTTCTTTTATCTTTGTCATGATGACAGTAAATAATATTTGACTAGATATTTTTCAAGACACTTCTATACAGCTTAAAGTGACATTTAAAGGCTTAAGTAGGTTAATTAGGTTAACTATGCAGGTTAGGGTGATTATGCAAATCATTTTATAGCGATGGTTTGTTCTGTAGACTATCGAGAAAAAATAAATAGCTTAAAGGGGCAAATAATTTTGACTTTAAAATGGTTTTTAAAAAATTCAAAACTGCTTTTATTTTAGCTGAAATAAAACAAATAAGACTTTCTCCAGAAGAGATAATATTATCAGACATATTGTGACAATGTCCTTGCTCTGTTAAACATCACTTGGGAAACATTTAAAAAAGCAAGAAAAATTCAAAAGAGGGCTAATAATTCTGACTTCAACTGTAAATGGGTTGCTGCATTTGGTTTCCTCAAATGGTTTGAGTTACCTTAACTTTTTGGGTATTACTGTGTATAAAAAATGAAACATTCATTCATTCATTTTCTTGTCGACTTAGTCCCTTTATTAATCCGGGGTCGCCACAGCGGAATGAACCGGCAACTTAACCAGCATTTGTTTTACGCAGCGGATGCCCTTCCAGCCACAACCCATCCCTGAGAATCCATACATTCTCATTCACACACATACACTACGGACAATTTAGCTTACCCAATTCACCTGTACTGCATATTTTTGGACTGTGGGGGAAACTGGAGTACCCGGAGGAAACCCACGCAACTAACATTCAAACTCCACACAGAAATGCCAACTGACCCAGCCGAGACTCAAACCAGCGACCTTCTTGCTGTGAGAAGAACGTGCTACTCACTACGCAACTTACGTGGCGCCCCAAAATGAAACATGATGGGCTTAAAAATACAATATAAAGAAATAAAATGGATAAAAATGTAAATAAAATGAAGGGAAGAAAAAATGTGAGTAACAAATAATCAACAGTCAAACAGCAAACATTTAGTTTAGATCCATTCGCTCTATATATGTTGGCACTGGCTGCCAAATCAAATAAAAGTGCAGCCTCTGGTGGAATACTGAATCTTCTCAATTGTACATAAGAAAAGACAATTTCAATGTATTAACGCTTTTTAAACGCAGATAAAGGAATAAATTGTTTATTTTTAATTTAGAAGCGAAAAGCTCAAATCAAATGGACAAATACAGCACATTAAAAGTAAGGGAAGTTCACAGTTCTACTATTTGAGCAAGAATTCAAATTAAAAACTCAGCACCTTTCTAGGTATGCAGTTGTGCTGCTGAATGTACCAATGAAGTCAAAAGTCTTTTTAGGGGGACGATTTTTGCTTCTGTGTGTATATTATAGTTTTGCTGTTAGCACTTGAGATTATTTCCGAAACACACAAGCATGCTGTTCCAGCAGCTCACCCTCATATAGAGGGAACAAGCTAAAAATATCACACACACACACACAGAGAAAGACACACACAGGAAAGGCAAGACACTCTCTCTCCTTACACACACTCAAAAATGTTCTTTGCCCTCTTTTCGACTACTTAGTGTCGCCACAAATGCCCTCTTATCGCTCGTGTAACACCCAAAGCACAAATGAGCATTATTTATTAAAATCATTAGTTCTAATATAGTAGCAGTAGTATAGAGCTGGGTCTTTCACCCTAACCTTCACATATAGTTTTCCTCTCGCCGTCTGAATTAAGCCCAGCACCTTGACTCAACCTTGCCTGAGGCTCTATTCCTCCCTAGACCAGCAGATGAACAGCACGGACCACCGGCGTTACATGAATACTTCACAATATAAAGGAGCACTTTATTCAAAGGCTCGATTAATTGGCTTTATTTCACTTTATTCTAGACACAGCATTCGATCAAGGTAAAGACACTGAAGCTTTGCTTTCGTGTGATTACAGCATCAGTAACATGAAAGAAATAGTTCATTACAAAAATCTAAATTCATAAGAAGCAGAAGAGAAAATGTAAACCAGTGGGGTAAGTTCAATTAAGGTAAATATTTTTACAAATTAAGTTTATTTTTTGAACTCCACTGGCACACGTTTGTCAAGTTTATATTACAATGAAGAACTCTTTTAGGCTGTTATCTGCAAAACTGCTTTCAGTGTATATGTTTGTTGGTTTTGTAACTACATAATGCAGGTTTCTGAAATTGTGATTAGGTGGAACAAAAGTGATTAGTTGTCTTTACTTTAACAAGTGAGTAAACCTATTGCATTTTATAAATGAATGGAGGTATAAATGGGAGAACATGCAAATGCCACACAGAAATGCCAACTGGCCCAGTCAGGATTCGAACCAGCAACTTTCTTGCTGTGAGGCAACAGTGCTAACCACTGAGCCACAGTGTCACCCATATATAGTTCATTCATTCATTCATTCATTTGCTTTTCGGCTTAGTCCCTTTATTAATCTGGGGTCGCCACAGCGGAATGAACCGCCGACTTATCCAGCATATGTTTTATGCAGCGGATGCCCTTCCAGCTGCAACCCATCTCTGGGAAACATCCATGCACACTCATTCACAACGGACAATTTAGCCTACCCAATACCTATAGCGCATGTCTTTGGACTTGTTGGGGAAACTGGAGCACCTGGAGGAAACCCACGCGAACACAGGGAGAACATGCAAACTCCACACAGAAATGTCAACTGACCCAGCCGAGGCTTGAACCAGCAACCTTCTTGCTGTGAGGCGAACGTGCTACTCACTACGCCACTGTGGAGCCCCTTTTATTTTATTTTATTTTATTTTATTTTATTTTATTTTATTTTATTTTATTTTATTTTATTTTACGTCCAATAATAATATCTGGTTGATTATCTGGTTGTGTTGGAATGTGCCCAAAATCCAACGTCGAGCCAACATCTTAAACCAACGTCATATTGATGTCAAATACTGACATTTATTCATCTGATATGGCAACCAAAATGCAACGTCTGATAGACGTCATAGTGGTTACGTTTACAAAACATCAAGCTGTAACACCATTAGATTTTGATATTTGATTGATTTTAGGTTGGACGCTGGACATTGACGTCTGCCTGACGTTGGGTTCTGACGTCAACTTAATTTTCATTTACAAACAAAATGCAACGTCCCCACGACGTTGGGGTACAACGTCAATCTGACGTCATGTTGACATCCTGTGCCTGCTGGATCTTAAGTCTGCTTTTTTCTCAAGTGAAAGTATTTTGATCTATTTTGCGCCATTTTTGATATTCATACTGAAAAAAGACAAAAATAAAAAGACAACAATCATTGCAGAGTTATTTAGACGAGTTCTTAAACTTGCCTTTTAATACACATTCTAAAAGTTTATAACTCTACATTAAGTCCTTTGAAACTTTATGCAACACTTCTGCTCTTAAATCTGGTCATGAAACATGTCAGGTTTGAAATCCATGACATTGCATGCTGGTCTTTGCATCACATAAAGATATATCATACACTGTAAATAAGTTGGCTTCTACACAATTCCTTCATGTTGTCCCAACACAAATCAATTAAATTCACCTAATTGTTTTTACAAATTTAAGTTCATTGAAGTTGTCTCCAAAAGAAACTAAAGAATTGTGTTGATTCAGCTAATGCTTTTACAGTTTTTAAACTTTTACAATGTATGTACAAGAGAAGCAAAGACATTCTGCTAAATATCTCCTTGTTCTGCAGAAGGGAAAAGTGAACAAATCCTTAAATAATAATAATAATAACATTTTAAAAAATAAATTTAGATACCTGATTGCTCTGAGCTGTAAACACAGAAGTTGTAAGCTCGAACTCAAGCGGTGTTGACCCAGGAACTGAGAAGTGCTGTGATTTTCAGCCTTATTCTGTCAGCGCTCTTCCCTGGAGCGTGACACTTCCCCATGTTCTGCCCTGGGTGGTTCCAGAGGGTCTGTCCTGGCAATTAGTGAACCGAAAGTCACTTTAAATGAGAATATATGTGCTACAAAGCCAAGTGACGAAGTGGCCTGCCTGTTTAAAATCCTGACAGAGCGAACAAGCTTTGGAATGTCGTGTTAACATTAAACTTTGCTCATTATGTTATACGCAATGCATCTATATCTATATTTGAACAGCAACCCAGACTTACTGGAGAAGCCTAAAGTGTAACATTCATTCATTAATTTTCCTTCAGCTTAGTCTCTTATTTACCCTTCCAGTTGCAACCCAGTACTGGGAAACACCCATACACTCTCACATTTATACACTCATACATTACGGGCAGTTTATGGCCATGATGGACGTCCAGCGTTCTCCAGCCCCGGCACCATAGACTGCAGCTCTGCACAAGACGTCTGGCCATAGGAGAAATGGTCGTGCCCAACTGAGCCTGGTTTCTCTCGAGGTTTTTTAATTCTTCACTTTCGCCAATTGGTGAAGTTTTTTCCTCGCCGCTGTCGCCTCTGGCTTGCATGGTTCGGGACTTGTAGGGCTGCGCATCGATGGATTAATCTTCAGTGTTTGGACTCTCAGCAGTGAATATTAAACCACGCTGAATTAAACTAAACTGAACTTCAACACTGAAAACTGGACTGACACTGTTTCAATTTTTATAATGCATGTGAAGCTGCTTTGACACAATCTACATTGTAAAAGCGCTATACAAATAAAGATGAATTGAATTGAATTGAATTTAGTTCATCCAATTCACCTATAGAGTATGTCTTTGGACTGTGTGGGAAACCAACGCCAACATGGGGAGAACATGCAAACTCCACACAATCAGCAATCTCTTGCTGTGAGGCAACCACTGAGCCACCGTGCCGCCAAAAGTGTAAAATTTATGCGAAAATTATATTGAAATTACTGCAGTGTTAAGTTGACTTAACTTAAGAGGAGCTGACTATGACAACAGGGTTTAAATCAGGTGAAGAATGGTTCCAGAAAGCCATTAAAACAAAAACTGAAGCCAAAAAATAAAATAGACAAATAAATACCAGGGTAAGAATGTGGTAAACTCTGAAAACGTGGTAAAATTCAGGTGAGGACTTTTTTTTTCTGGATTGTGCTGGTCAATTAATGCTTTTGAAAACAGTATTGGTTGGGTTTAGGGAAGGAGGAGGGCGGGTCAGTTTATCGGTCAGTCAGTCAGTCAGTCAGTCGACATCAGCCTCTGCTGGATTTACGCGAGAACAGCAGTGGTGAATGACACTCATGAGAGAAATTTGAGATCTGAAAAAGCGTACACAGCGGCCTCTGGTGGATGTGCGAAAAGAAAACTGTATAAAAACGTACACAGTTTCGGCAGGTTTCTTCAAATCAAATTTAAGACTTTTTAAGACCATTATCAATGAATTTTTAGACTTATACAGGGCTAAGCAGTAAATTGTTGCGGTAAATTGCGGTAAATTGTTTTTGTATTAATGAAACATCATGTAAAGCAGAGTTTCTCAACCATGTTCCTGGGGAACCACCAACACTGCATGTTTTGGATGTCTCCTTTGTCTGACACATCCGTTACAGGTCTTTCAGTCTCTGCTAATGAGCTGATGATCTGAATCAGGTATGTTTGGTTAAGAAACACGGAAAATGTGCAGAGCTGGTGGTCCTCCAGGAACGTGGCAGTGGAAACACTGATGTAAAAGGGATGTGTTGCTTTAGTTTTCTTTCTCTGATTAAGGAATTTAATTTGGAGAATTTGCTGTAAAAATTTCGAATAGCTGTCGTGAATTGTATCTCTTTCCAATAAAAAGAAACGTTTTGAGATTGATTATAGGTGATTTGGTGTCTGTCAGATTGTTTAGCTTTACTTGGAAATTAAGACCTGTTTAAAAGGATTTAAGACCTTCAACACAATATTTCAGTGAATTTAAGACTTTTTAAGGCCTAACATTTTGTTTTTGAAATTTAGGGCATTTTATGACTTTTTAAGACCCTGCAGACACCTCGACGTAGCTCCAGGGATGTATTTGGCATTCTCCAGAAATGTATATAGCAGTACATTTTCAGAATGAGCCTGGGTTGATATTTTTTGTAAAGGAACGCAGATGAGCAGAATGCAAAAGCATTAAAATGTGTGTTAACTTCCATCATACTTCCATACTATACAGTATGCTAAAATCAGTATGCTGAATAGTTTGTCTGAAATCATAGAATTCCAAAATCAGTATGCAGAAGTCAGAAGTACCCGGCTGACTTACCAATTCCGGCATGACTGTGAAGTCCGCATCCCATGCACGCTGCGCTATCCCATGATGCCCCGCGAGAGAATTCATGAATGGGAGTGAAGCGACGCAAACGATGCAGGTAAGTCACGTGACCATGACAAAATTGTGGTTATAATACGTCCGAATTCCATTCATACTTCTCATATTTATACTGTATAGAAAGTACTTTTCTAACAACCGAGTAGTACGTTTAAATTCAAATGCAGTACCTACTGAGTAGTAGGCGGTTTCGGACACAGCCTATGTCTCATTAAGGCCTTCATAGGACGGGAATGAAGTGTGTTTGAGTTTCACCGTCACCAGTGTTCACTTTAACTGGAGTTGTAAAAATGTTTTCAAAAATGTACATAGTGGCACGTTTTACCAATGGTTGCTGAATACTGAAGCGTCAAGCTCAAGGAGGAAGTGCAAAGGTTTGGAAATATCTGGGAAAAGTGGTGTAACTGAGTTTGGAAAGCTGGTCTCGGATCAGTGCAATGTTTAAGTGGGGCTGGTACTTTTCCATGCATGATAAAATCACCTCATTGGCCCAAAGCTGTCATCAGAGACGGCGAGCCGATCCTTACAGCTGGCCTACCTAAAGAGCCCCCTTTTCTCAAAATACACCAACACGCGCACACAGGACACATATAACACAGCCTCATAATGCACTCAAACCCATTACACTGTGTGCACACACACTCCGAGCGACACACACACACTCACACACTCAGTGTTTACATCTAGACTATACCCCCTCCCCTTGAGACCCATTCCACATTCCTTCACCAGACTCCCTGCATTCCTGTCCTGCCGAGGAGGGGGTCTGACCGACTTTCCCCCTCTCTTTCTCCTTCACTATCTTTCTCTCTCTCTCTCTCTTCTGGCCTTTCTTTGTCTTGGCCATTTCTCCTTCTTTATCTTAGAGAGAAGCCCGTGTGATGATCAAGGGCATCAGTGGGATTTACTGTGAATGTAAGAAAGATGGCTCCAACAACCATGAAACAGGAAACACACACACACAAACCAGCTCCGTAGCAAAAGCAAGCTACCTCAATATCTACTCTCTAAAGGCGACTACATCGGCCAATATGAAATAGACAGCATGTCATACAAATAGTGTTGTTAGGGGCTGTTCACACAGAAGGCTTCTCTTTTTCTGTTGTTTTTCAATGTAAACATACTGGATGGACATGCGTGAACACTATGTCGCGTATTTTAAAGTGCACTTGATCATTTTTGTAGACGCTGTGTCAAGATCTTCAACTTTCACACACAGAGCAGGTCATCAGGTCAGCTCCACAGCAGTGGACCAATCAGAAGAACTTGGAGGCGGGGCAACTGTTGCAAGCTTCTGTTTATAGTAGAAAGTTTCAGGTACAAAGTATAGTACAAAGTATCATAGTGGTAGAGGCGCCTACTGTGGCTTTGTCCAGATATCCTGAGTTATATGATGCATCTTGAAGCGATCAAGATGTGATATGTCGTAACATATATTTCCCTTTTTCTGATGGGTCTGATATTACATCCCGTTCATAATAGTGCGTCACATGAACCTCGCGCTATACTGTGCTTTTCAAAAATCCATTGCTGAACGCCATGTCTCACATTTTTAGAAGCAAAGATGCGATGAAAATGAGCCGTTAGCATGTTGGATGTTAGCATGTTGCTATAGGCTAAGCTTAAACATTATAGGATTTCTAGCAAAGTAAATCCATGTTAATAAATAACTGATTATACGTGGATTTCTTTCAAGCAATGTCTTTGGATTTCCTCCTTTTAAGAGCTCATGCATAATGGCGTTGTCTTCTGTTTTTCTTTAGACAATGTCATCTTGCAAGCTATCATAATGAAGTATCATACGCTACAGAAATTAAGATTAGGATTTACGTAACTTGAATATAAAGCACATCAGTAGTCCGCGCCAGTGGTGTAGTGGTTAGTGCGTCGACACATGCACTCCGGTGCTCACGGTGACCCGAGTTCGATTCAGCCTCGCGGTCCTATGCTGATCCTTCCCCTCTTTCTGCTTTCCTGTCAATTCTCTCTGCTCTCCTATCTAATAAAGGTGAAAACCCTGAATAAAATAATAAAAATAAATAAATAAAGCACAACAGTGGAGTTAGAGGAGTAATAACTTGGGTCCCACTTTATATTAAGTGGCCTTAACTAATATGTACTTATGTAGCACAATATGAAATAAATAATTTGCTGCAATGTAGGCTACTTTTTGTGTAAATACATGTTTCTAGATTGTACTTATGCTTAAATACTTTACATCTGTACGTAATTTTTGTAATCACATTTATAGTTACACTGTTGACCATCCCTTACACCTTAGTCCACCCTTCAATCTACCCATACAACTAAACATTTCCCTAACCTTATACCACCTCAATAGCACCAGTAGTGCTCTGCAATACATTATGACCACATCAAGTATATTGTATTTCTATTTTGTGACCATAACTTCTTTCATTTTCTCCATAGACAATAGATTTGTAACAATCATTATAAAGTTGTCATAAAGCTCCAAGATTGCTAATGGATTGTTCCTGTTTTTTGTTGGATCCACCTCATTGAAAAACTTTTCAACGTTGTCTTTTGAATTTTCACATTTGACTTCTCTGATAAAGCAGATATATTTAGCCTCATAAATGTAGCTGGTTGATTTGGTTAATTTTTTAATTCTCATTTAGGATGGATGAATGGGAAAATAATACTTTGGAAAAAGTGGGACGGGCTTTCTTGGACTCTATCGACAACAAAACAGTACACAGAAATATCAGTCCATTTCTCACTAGGTGAATAACAATTAAAGAGCCCCTATGAGGGTTTTTTGAAAATGAGCTTCCATGTAGTGTGTAACACAGGACTAAATGAATGAAAACATCCAGCTGAGGTTTAAATCGTAGACTCAGAGTCAAATAATGAATCGAGTTGGGGTCGGATCTTTTGCTTGATCGCATTGATGTTAAGATGATACATCACCAAATATGAAGTTCCAGTAAAATGTGAACGCGCTTTACCTTCAGACACTAGCGGAGCCCGGGGGATCATGGGATTGATCATGAAGCGAAGATGAGGATCACTGACAGATGGAGATTTGGCTGCAGGGAATGAAGGGTTAAAAACTTTTCACAACAATACCACAGTACAGCCAACCTAGTGCTGTGTTTGTTCCTGTCATTTTTCAGATGATTGATACAATAACCTACACTGAGATGTTGGATTCGCCCGTCGTTTGCTATTGAAGGAGCAGCAGAGACTATGGGACTTTGTCAGACTTTGGGCTCTCACATACTTTCTGCTACTTTATACCATGGTGGGCGTTTCTCTCTGTGTCACGCTGAACGCAGTCGAACAATCACAACAGACTGAGTCATCCGACAAATCAGCGCAGATTAGCTTCGCGCTAAGGAGGGTTTAGGAACAAATGATTTGCTGAATGAATCAAATGAGAGTCGTTGGGATAATTAGGTAAAAACAAACGCATATTATAAGACAATGAAAGTGTTTTTTCACCTTGGAAGCACATCAGCATGTTGTTGGTGACCCCTAAAACCAAAATATGACTTTTTAAAATGCAAAATAGGGGCTCTTTAACTATGCAAATAACCCGAAATCTAACCCTAATGGCATAGCAAGTACATGTAGTTAATAAATATTCCCTAGTAGTTCAATAAAAAGTTACACTGTAACAAGAAGACCTTAAAATCAAGTCTAACCACCTATTGTCATCATATGCGGAACACAACTGATTTCATTAATACTGTCTAATTGTAGTGTAGTATGGAATATGTGGGTACACTGTGGAGGCAACTTTCCAGTTGAAACAGAGCAACAGATTGAACGTGAAGCCACACATACGCACGTGTTGTGAAAGACAACAATAGGCGCCTGTAGCAGTTTTGTCCCCACTGTTTTCGGTCTGCTTTCCCAATCTGAGCTGAAGCTAATTCCAGTGAAGTGTTCTTCTCAGGGAAGCAGCGGTAGATTTTCCCCTCCCTCTGTCCTCACACACTCCCTGCTGCTCATCCAGACTACAGCCCGATTGTGTGTTCAGCTCGCTGACCCTTTTCTAGGGCCTGACCTGCTATGTGTGTGTGTGTTTTTAGATATTTTGCATAATATATGGATCATTTCATCTAAAAAAGGGCACATTTGCACATGTCTAAGAAACAGTCGTCCGAGGCTCATTATTGATACAGTACGTACCCATATACACATTTCTGGACAGCTCAAAATACGTCTTAGGAGGTCTGGTTTCAAAGGACCGATTGACCAGATCAGCCACTTCCCTACACCCAACCGACAGTGTTTTCAAAAGCAATCCAGAAAAAGAAAAGCCCCCTAGGCCGCCTGATTTTTACCACATTTTCAGATCTTACCACATTCTCACCCTGTTATTTACTTGTTTTTTTTTTGCATTTTGTTTTTGTTTTACCTGCTTTCTGGAGCTGTTCTTTGCCAGACTCAAACCCTGTCATCAAGGTCAACTCCTCTCTGCATCTCAACTTCGCTAACGTACGTTACGAGCCACTGGACAAACTGGTAACAGTGGAAAAGCCGTCCACATGGAGGTTAATATTATATTTAGAAATTAATTACTTATTTAAAGTAAAATGTTTTTATGTAAATATTTACGACAGTTATATATATACACACACACACACATACACACATAGTAGCAGTAGCTTAACATTTAGCAGCATGAAGCACACTTATATGTTATTTGTTAGTAGTGTAGTATAAGTTTCAAGGTTAAACTTAGTAGAGAAATGTGATCTATGTCCAAAGTATATTTAGCCTACTAGTGTAGTGGACACTTCCGGGATGAATTTAGTTGTGTAGTGTAGTGTAGCGTGTGGTAAGTTTCTATGTTATATTACTTAAGTATAAACACTTCTGTTTTTCATCTAAATCTGAATGATGTTTTATGTTTTAGAAAGGAGCTTTTTATATTGACCAAGTCTGCACTTATTTTAAAAAAAAAGGTGAAAAATGTAATAATAATATTTTCTATTTTAATATATTTTTAATTAGAATGTTCAGCTCACACGACCCTTAAAAAAATTGTTGAAATTATTATGATTATGATTATTATTATTATTATTATTATTATTATTATCATCCTCAGTGTTATTATTATTCTAATCATTATTATCAGTGTTGTCATTATTATTATTATTATTACTATCATCAGTGTTGTTATTATTATTATTATTATTATTATTATCATCAGTGTTATTATTATTCTAATTATTATTATCAGTGTTATTGTCATTATTATTATTATTATTACTATCATCAGTTTTGTTGTTGTTATTATTATTATTATTATTATTATTATCATCATCATCATCATCATCAATGTTTTAAACAGTTGCGTAGCTTAATATTTGTATTCTGTGATGCACTTTTTGTTTCAAATGTGTCTGATGATTGAAAGTTCATTAGATCATTAATTTTAAATAAACCCATTTATAACATAATAAACATATTTACTGTAGTCCTTGCTGAAATTGAAAATGGCTAAATTAGATAAAGTCCTTTTATCGTTTACTCACAAAGCTAGAAAGCTTTTGCAGTGCTACAATAAATGCTACAAAATAAAATAAATAACATTAGATCTCCTGATAACGGCAGGCAGGCCTGTCACAATAAGGAATTTTTGTTGTGCGATATATTGTCACAGAAATTGTTGCAATGAGCCATATTGTTGTAATTTTGAGATCATTTTATGCCACTGATTATATAATGATTATGTAACAGTATAATAATGCAAATAGGCGGTTCAATCCGCTGTGGCGACCCCGGATTAATAAAGGGACTAAGCCGAAAAGAAAATGAATGAATGAATAATGCAAATAGCCATAAACACTTTGAAATACACTTCATTTTTAGCTTATTTAGATTCTATAATTTGATGTTAAAAAGGTAACAGTCCTATTATATATACTATTAAATGTCCTATTAGGTAAATGTCCAATTATAAACTTTTACCACCTCCTACCACTTTTAGGTACAATGAAAATGTCATTGTAAAATGGCTTTAATGTTATTTATGAATCTGTAAATATATATTGCAACAGCAACAATTATTGAGGTCATCTCCAAGTGTTGCACGATAAGTCAATATATTGATAATTGAGGCCTAATGACAGGGACTTTATTTATTGTCTAATAAATAAACTTCTCAAAAAATATTTAATTCATGCGCAAGACACTGAAGTGAAAAAGCAAACTGACGCAATGCTCCTTGACATCAGTCTAGTGTCATACAGTGTACGTCAAAAAACCATTGAAACTTATAGATTACAAGCATTATATGGACAGGAATGCACTGCGTTTGTTTGTAGTGTGCATCGTCCAGCAGGTCCTGAAGCGAGAGCAGTGTTGGTATGGAAACAGGAATATCAGCGCAGGGGGGAGGGGAGAATCAGAAAAAGATGCCATAAAGAGCAGAGATAGACGCCAAGAAGCAAAGGTGAGTCCACTTCGCCAGGTTTCAGCCTGAAACATCTTACTGTATTATCTATAAGCACCTCATCCACGTCTTACACTTCTCTTGGCCACTATCTCACTCTGGCCTCGTCTTGATCTGACCCTCTGCAGTCACTATAACTGGGTTTTAATCCATCTATTTTTATGCACATTTTGTAATATCGCATTTTTAAAAAAATGCTTGACACCAAACACCAAGATGCACAGAAATCGTGAAAATCGCTTGCACACAACGGAGTAGGATAAACTTTTTATCTGATAAGAAATCATTGCATAAACTACAATGGAAACACATTAAGTCACTTTAAGGCAAGTATGTCGCAACCCAGGCTCATTGCGGATACGTACCCAGGTCTACATTTCTGGAGACAGCGAAATACGTAATTGGAGGTATGTCTGCTCACAGTTTTTGTTTTTGCAAATCTGCCAGAGGCCGGTGTGTATGCTTTTTGATGATCTCAAATTTGCATAAATCCACCAGAGGGCAAAATGTACACCAGTCAACCAGGCCAGTTTGCTGTCGACTTACTGAACCAACCAGACCCCTTCCCTAAACCCAACCGATAGTGTTTTCAAAAGCAATCAAGGAAAAGAAAAGCCTGTTGTTTATTTTTTATTTTAGTTTTTCTTTTACTGGTTTTCTGGAACCATTCTTCGTTGGATTCAAATCCTATCATCACGGTCAACCCTGCTCCGTGTCCCAAGTCCACCGACGTAGGCTGTGAGCCACTGGACAAACTGGGAAAGCCTGAAAAACTGTCTACAGTTTGGTAAGCGGTCAGCTGGTACCGTCCTCTGACTACATATGCTCTCCAGAAATGTAGCCAGGGGTACGTATCCACAATGAGCCTGTGTTGGTCATTTAACTCAGATGCAGTCTTTAAAAACGCCCCTCTGGCATTCTGTCTGAATAAGGAAACATCAATTTCTCCAAAACTGTTTGCCAAGATTACAATTATATTACATATTTGGAATCACCAATAGAATTAAACAACAACCGTCTCATAAGTTTACTTTCTAAACGTTCGAATCGAACTAAAATCGGCATATTTTCAGGTTGACCAAGCTAATGCGCACTCGAATGTAACGCAATCACGACACCAACCTCATTTATGGCCGTTTTACACATTTTCATCCTCTGAATGATGATCATCTGATCGCACTGCTCTTCTGAAGTAATTCACAACTTGCTCTTGAAGGCAAATATCCTCCTAAAAGTGACAGCGACTCTTTGTTTACAACAGGTGTCACCAATCTCTGTCCTGGAGGGTCGGCGTCCCTGCAGGGTTTTGCTCCAGCTTGCCTCAACACACCTGCCTGGATGTTTCAAGTGTACCTAGTAAGACTTTGATTAGCTCATTCAGGTGTGTTTGATTAGGGTTGGAGCTAAAATCTGCAGGACACCGGACCTCCAGGAACAAGTTTGGTGAACCCTGGTTTACAAGTTTGTTGGCTTTCGAGAAGGTGCTCTCTTGTGAAGAGATGGACTGTACCTCACGTTCATTTCATACAGATAACATAAAAAATAAATCAATTAAAAATTAAAAGATGTCAAGCTTTGTGTTGATATATTTCATCTAAACATCAATCTACAGCGATTAATGATTGGCTCGTGTACTAGTAGGCAGGGCTTCATTCGTCATATTGACCGTTACACTTTTCCCCATTCAAAACTATACAAGTGACATGTCTTGTGTATTCTATAGTCTTCTAATTTACCTAATAAATTCCAGCATGCACATCAAAAAAGTCAAGTTATAAAGAGTCTAAGTTATAAGAAATCATGTGATGATAAAAATATGTGGACCAACCACATTGTAAAGCATCTGAAATGTTGTTTTGGTCATCCCTCAGCCAAGTCTGTCATCAAAGTGGTTCAGTATTATCACCTCCAGAACTGTCTTGAGAATCTGCGCTCCCAAAGAGTGTCTCAAGGCGCCACTGTGTTTTCATTGTGTTTAGTTGACTGAGGTCCAGGTAATATATTATATAACAAACAAAGGCACATATTGGCTTCTCCTACACTCTCAGAAATAAAGGTACGCAAGCTGTCACTGGGATGATACCTTTTCAAAAGGTACACATTTGTACTTAAAGGGTCGATATTGGTACCTCAAAAGTATATATTAGTACCTAAATACTTTAAGAGGAACACTTTTGTACTTTTTATGTACTAATATGTACCCTTGATGTATTAATATGGACCCTTTAGGTACAAATGTTTACCTTTTGAAAAGGTACCATCCCAGTGACAGCTTGCGTACCTTTATTTCTGAGAGTGTGTTGCAGTAAAGTCCATTTTTCTTTTGGATATTTGGCAGCAGTCAAACAGGAAGTGACGATTATGTTTTCTTCAGATGGAAACAGTGCTTAATTCGCAAATTGTTTATGCAAACAACTGAACAATTATAATATAGTTTTGCACAAGTTTAATTCACATCTTTGTATGGAAACAGCTATACTGTCACTTTTGCCCTGATCGCTGTTTGCCTCATAATCCCATTCATGTCTTGTCCATACAGTACCAGCCAGTATGTGTGTGTATGTGTGTGTGTGTGTGTGTGTGTGTGTGTGTGTGTGTGTGTGTGTGT
>CAIGQQ010004000.1:2575906-2596029 GCA_903798035.1 Danio albolineatus
TTTTTTTATTATTATTATTTAAATGATTCTATATTTCAGTCAAGGACAAAAAATGTGTGTATGCCAGCAAAGCGCATTCATTTTTTACCAAACACAGATATGCAAAAGAGCACAAGTCGTCCGTCCTTCTCATTATCTTCCTCTCTTTCATTCTCTCGCAAACACTTTTCCACGTTTCAGTGTTTTCATGCAATTTGTCTGATTAAACAAACAAACAAAAGTCAGTATCTCTCCCCCCTCCTCCCCCTTTTCCTTCTCTTTTCTCCTCTCCTTCTTTTTGTGTCTGCAACATGGAGCCCATCTGGGCTGGGCAGCCATAGTTGTCATGGTGACGCTCTCCAGCGGGGCATCCGATTGGCCGGTGGACGTGAAGCAGAGTCTGTGTCTGGTTTGGACGCAGCCGTTTGAGTCCTCAGGGACAGCGGTGGACGGCGCCTCATGCAATGCAAATATGACACCCTTGAACTGACTGGGCGTTATCATTTTGAGTCGTTCCAAACATGAAAATGTGGAGTTTTTATAGCGTGAATGCCGCGGAGGCACTCGTAGACAGCAACACGCATGGACCAAAAGTCATTTCATTAACATGAAATGAGGATTTCTGTACTTATAATTTATGAAAGCTTTTCGGGGAAAGGAAAAGTGTTCGGTTTTACAGACAGAATCACTAAGTGGATCATGCCTCAACAAATCACTGCTTTCCTTAAACTGTGTACAAAGTACTTCTCCTGTTCTCAATTGAAACTCTTTTACAATAGATTTTTTTCAGTAAACTTTCCAGAGAAACAGACTTGGTTGGCTGTAATGTCTGAGGAAAGATAGTTCATCCCAAAATGAAATATTTTGTCATCGTTTACTCGTGTCATTACTAAACAATCATGATTTATGATCTTATCATAAAAGTCTCAATATAGTTTAGTCTGCTCATTTACAAACAGTGGCTGTCGTTGATATTGATGAAAGTTGCACTTTGCTTTTCTGTGACTTCAGCGATGGTCAGAATCATTCCACACAAACATTTTGTGTTGGGACAACATAAAGGAATTAAATTGACTCATTATTCATTCATTCATTTATTTTCTTGTCGGCTTAGTCCCTTTATTAATCTGGGGTCGCCACAGCGGAATGATCCGCCAACTTATCCAGCATTTGTTTTATGCAGCAGATGCCCTTCCAGCCACAACCCATCTCTGGGAAACATCCATACACTCTCATTCACACACATACACAACAGACAATTTAGCTTACCCAATTCACCTGTACCGCATATCTTTGGACTGTGGGGGAAACCGGAGCACCCGGAGGAAACCCACGCAACCACGGGGAGAACATGCAAACTCCACACAGAAATGCCAACTGACCCAGCCGAGGCTCGAACCAGCGACCTTCTTGCCGTGAGGCAAACGTGCTACTCACTACGCCACCGTGGCGCCCACTGACTCATTAGCTTTTGCAAATTTAGGTAGATTAAACATAAAACAATTAAGTTGTCCCCACAAAAAAATCACTCATCAGCTCATTTTAATTAAGTAGTTTGAACAAACAGCAAATGTCAGGAAACAAAAGCATTGTAGTAGAAACGCAGCAAAAAATTATGATATTCACAGAAAATCTTTATTTTTTGATGCACAGTAGACTCCAAAAGTAAAGATTTTCTGTGAATGTCATATTTTTTGCTGTGTTTCTTCTACAAGGCTATTGTTTGACTTCAAATACTCTACAAATATACTATTTTATTATGCATTTCTTATAATGTTCCATACTGATAGTAAAAAAATATATATTTTTAACCTAACATTAACCCTATATTTCACAATTCTGCCTTTCTTTATCACAACTGTGCATAAAAGATTTAAACTTTTCTCATACAATTTCATGTTTATGTCACAAATGCAAGAATTGTGGCATGTATCACACATTTTTTAACTTATTGAAATAAACTCACAACTGCCCAGTAAGCAAGTTTTTACCTTACAGTTATGAGAAACAAAGTCCATAATTGGAAAAATAATTCTGGGGGAAAAGATTAGATATGGAAAATTAATTTTGGAGTAAAATGTCAGAATTGCTAGAAATAAAATAACAGATTTCAAAGAAAACTTGTTAAAATTTCCAGATAAAACCTTCAGAATTTTAAGAAGAAAAAAATCTAAATTTTATAAAATAAAAGTAAACATGAAACTGCAAGAATAAGTCTTATTCATTTTAATTTTATTTAATTTTTTACGATTTAAAGGAAAAACGTTCTGTCAGGATTGTGAGATGAACTCAGAATTCTAAGATCTAGAGTTGTCAGGTATAAAGAAAACAAAAAAAATTCAAATACATATTTTAAATTTAAGCTTTCCATAGAGCTATGTCTGTTAGGACAACGTTTGACAGAAAAACAACTATTTGAAAAACTGAAATAGGGAAACCGAAGGGTTTAAAACATCTTTTAAAATATTTTTTAAAGGTTTAAAGGTGAAAAAGTTCTTGGCAATGCATATTACGAATCAAAAAGTATTGATATATTTATGCTATAGGCTATAGGGCTGGGCGATTTGGCCTAAAATCAAAATCTCGATTAATTGAACATTTTAGCTCGATTACGATTAATGAATGATTATTTGATTTTATTTACTTTATTTCTGTGCCCTTATAGCTCACTGACAAGTTTTTTTTGCCATCTCAAGGCATCTCTGGCGCAGCATCCAATCACCGTCAATTTAGTTCAAAGTAAGGCTCAAGAATGAGTCCATCGTCCCACATGACCAGAGATAAGATGTGGCTGCAAAGTGGCCGCAGAAGTAGAAATCAGCCACAGTCTTTAACTTAGCAGGGTCAAGTAACACGCAGGGAAATTAATTGAAAAAATTATCCTGGAAAAATTTGATTAATGTCGATTATTTTTCGATTAATCGCCCAGCCTTAGTAGGACATTTACAATTTGTGTTTTGCATAAAAGAAAAATCGATAATGTTGTCTGCTCCTACAAATATACTTGTGCAACATATTTAATTTTAATTTTATTATCGGACAGAAACAAGGTAGAAACTGTCCACTTCATTATTTAAACAGAATAAGGGTGAGGATGTGATGACAGAATGAACTTAAACGATGTCTCTTTAAGTATTTTACACACACACACACCTCAGTTACTGGTGACCTCTCAGCACTGACTCCAGCAGATTTGGTGGCCTTTAATCTAGAAGGGGATTATGGGTCGTGGTCGACTGGCCAGATTAGCATGATCAGCACACGCTTGCTGTTTTTCATTATCCGGACGGCACAGATCAATACCTCACAGGAAAAGCCGTCTCTATTAATGATGTTTGCATGATTAACTGCTGACTGTGATTCTACCCACTACTGTACGCAAGGAAGAAAATGTCTAACACACACACCAGTGGGTCAGTGTTCAGACACCTGCATCCTCAGTGAGGTCGTGAGCAGTTCAGATCCAGCAGAAATACTCCTTTTTTGTTGGGTGTTTTGTGATATAATTTGTTTTTAAAGTAACAATTCACCTTGTCTTTTTCTGATGGCTGTGAAAATGTTTGTTCATCTTCAAAACAAAAATGAAAATATTTTAATTCTTTGAAATTAATTTGCAACAAAATGTTTTTAAAAAAAGATCCTTAAATAAATCCACCCTGAGTCGGTTAATCTGAGTCTTCTGAAGACAACATTTTTGCTTGTTTAAACTACTTATTTAAAATTAGTTGACAACACAATTCTTACTTTTTTTTTGGAACAACCTAATTGTTTATGTTCAATCCACTTAAATTTGTAAAAATTAAACAACGAAGTTGACTTAATTCATTTGTGTTAGTTCATATACACACGGTACATGAAAACTCAAACATACAGTCGTTTTAATTTTTGGGTAACTATCACTTTCAGATTTGCTCACACTGACAGGATTTTGTCAAAAAATAATGCATAGGAAAAATCTGAATACTCAAATAAAATTAAACAGATGCTGAGCTCTAAAATTAAAAGAAATATAAATTTTTACTGTTTACTAATGCAAATGAACTGTATCAGCCTGAAATAAAAATCATCTTTTAGTGCGATTTGACCTAGAGAATCTACACAAATCGTAATCTACATAAAAGAATAGCTGTGTTTTTCAGCATTTTTAAAATCTGACCGTAATGTATCATCACCAATTGTTGTCTGATTTTATTGCTGATTTTAAATATTTTTAGATGAGCTGTGTCCAAAGTGCTGTGTACATACACTGTACACTTATGAACTTATAAGGTTAATTTCATCATCAAACATTCCAGACCTTTTTTTTATTGTACACATTTGTACAACTGAACTTGTTTGAATTCATACTAATTAGCCATTAAATGACAAAACGTATAATAGTTAAGTTTCTTATTGAGATCAGGCTGGTTTTACAGATCCACTGAGCTAAACCCTTATCTAAACCCAAAGTCAATAGCCTAGTGGTTAGTGCGTCGACACATAGCTCCCAGGTGCTCGCGGCAACCTGAGTTTGAATCCTGGCTCAAGGTCCTTTGCCGATCCTTCCCCTACCTCTGCTCCCCACACTTTCCTGTCTGTAAATCTCCACTGTCCTACCAATAAAAAGTAAAAACCTCAAAAATAAAATACATTAATTTATTAATCAAAAGCAAACAGAAGAGAAAAGTTCACTGGGACTGCATAGTTTACCTTGATTTTACATTGCTTTTGTGGAACCATGCTTTATCAGACTCGAACCTGAGCGCTTTGCATCGCAAGTACAACAAGCAAGCGAGCAAACTGACCACACTAGAATAATAGGAAAGGTGAACATATTTGATTACAAATTATAGACACCATTAGGTTGTTTTGTGGTATTTATTTGGTGTTTGTGTGAAAATAATATACAGTATGTCACTGTAAATATCATGATCGTAAAAAGGAACAAAAGTTGTTGGCGTCGCATTCATTTGACCTAGAAACGGCAGTCAAATGTGTGATTGAGTACAATTTTTTTGCAGTTTTTGCAGATGCCCTTTGAGCTGCAACCAAGTACTGGGAAACATCCATACACACACTCATACACTATGGCCAATTTATTCAATTCATCTATAGCGCATGCCTTATTACTCTGGGGAAAGCATCGGAGGAAACCCATGCCAACACAGGAAGAGCATGCAAACTCCACACAGAAATGCCAACTGACCCAGGGACTCGAACCAGCGACCTTCTTACTGTGAGATGACAGTGCTAACCACTGAGCCACAGTGTCGCCCCACTATTAAGTTGTTTTGTGGTATTTATTTGGTGTGGGTCTGAAAATAATCCTTTATTCATCTATAATATTCCACTGTAAATATCATTATCGTGAAAAAAGACAAAAGTTGTTGGTGTCGCATTCATTTTACCTAGAAGCCTCACGATTTTGTAGTTCCCCAAAAATGACACAACAAAACTGTATATCAATTGAGAATCTAAAGTGCATATTTTTTCCCACACTAACTGCATTATTCATACTAAAGAACGACATATAATAGTGCTTAAATACACAAATGTGTCTGACGCCATTACCAAAATGGCCACCATGCGAAATGACTAGCCTTAAAGTAGCATTGCCATGCGTGAATCAGCAAGCACTCATGGCTGCAAGCCTTTCAATGAACTTTGTGTGACTTCAATTCAAATATTGAATCCTATTGAATGGGATATTGAAGAACAGCTCAAGAGTATTTCTGAGTGGAGACTCGTCTCTGTGGGAGAGCGAAACTTTCACTATTCTCTGTGTTAGCATAGAGGGAAACAGACAGCACAACGACAGCCTGCAGAGTTTAAACGACTTCTGAGGGGGGAGAAAAAAATTATTTACTTTTCCGTTTTCTTGTGAGAGCGAGCAGAAGGAATCAGGAGAGAGGAATGTTGAGGAGAGAGAGAGAGAGAGAGAGAGAATGAACAAGCGGCGGTCTTTGATGACGGCTGCTGATTCTCCAATACAGAAGGAGACAACTGAGGGCTTTTTAGCTACTGTGGAAGCGGTATTGATTGCACTGCCATACTGCACTGAGCTGCTCTCAAAAAATGCTTTGTCTTCTTTTATTTATCCAAGCCAAGGTGTGTGTGCATGTGTGTGTGTGTGTGTGTGTGTGTGTGTGTGTTCAGGGGCCATCAGAACAGAGCGAGTGTGTATTGTTGTGCGGGTGAAAGGAAAATGAGAAACTGTGTGTGTGTGTGTGTGTGTGAGTGAGTGTGTGTGTGTGTTTGGGGTGATGACAGAATGTGTGCATGTGTGTGTGGGCATTCACATGCATTCGTGCAAACATACATGTTAGGACACAAAGACTAATGAAAGGAAAGTGTGTGTGTGTGTGTGTGTGTGTGTGTGTGTGTTCAGAGGCCATCAGGACACAACGAGTGTGTGTTGTTTTGCGGGTGAAAGGAAAATGTGAAACTGTGTGTGAGTTCAGGGGCAATCAGGACAGGATGTGTGTGTGTTGTTGTGCAAATAAAAGGAAATTGAGAAAGTGTATGTGTGTGTTTGTTTGTGTGTGTGTCTGTGTGTTCAGGGGACATCAAGACAGAGTGAGTGTGTGTTGTTGTGTGGAGAAGTGTGTGTGCGTGTGTGTTTGAGGTGATGACAGAACATGTGCATGTGTGTGTGGGCATTCACATGCATTCACGCAAACATACATGTTAGGACATAGAGACTAATGAAAGGAAAGTGTGTGTGTGTGTGTGTACAGGTATATGTGGTTTACAGGGACACATATACTTGTATACATGGTTTACAAGGACACTCCATAGTTTACGCTTATTATATTGCCCTACCCATAAACCCAACCCAAACCCAACCCAACCATTCATACATTTTCCTACGGCTTAGTCTCTATATCAGATTTTCCCACAGCAGAATGAACCGCCAACTATTCCAGCATATGTTTTACGCAGTGGATGCCCTTCTGGCCGCAACTCAGTACTGTAAAACCAACCCAACCAACTCAAAGAAATGTAGTATTAAAAGACTTAAGCATACTTTAAGCATATGTAAGACGTTAAGTATGCTTTTTAAGCATTTTGAATTAGAGGGACACAGGTGTGACCCTGTAAGCCACCTTAAAAGAGTACAACTAAGTCATATCCATGTTATTATACAACTTTGTGTGTGTATGTGTGTGTGTGTGTGTGTGTACATTGAAAGAAAAACAGAAGGGTGTAAAGCTGAACTAAACTAATCATGAGGTCTTTATTTATACCCTATGCTCATTATCAACTGAATGCGGTCACTGGTAGGCCCACGCAAACTCTGCAAAAACACTGCAGATTTCCACAGACTTTGTCATTCACAAAGTTCTGCATGTCTTCCTTCACCCGTGTGCGCATTTAATAAACATTTGTGATAATGTTGTCAGTAACCAGTAATATTTCAGTACGCTCATTTGCATTTTGCACACTGAAAAGACTTAAAGGGACATTCAATCATTCCTTTTTTTTGGCTTTGTTACTTTTTCCACAGCGGTCGCCACAGCGGAATGAACCGCCAACTTATCTAGCATATGTTTTACACAGCAGATACCCTTCCAGCTGCAATCCAGTACTGGAAAACATCCATACACACTCATTCAAACACATACACTATGGCCAATTTAGTTTATTCAATTGACCTACAGTATACTGCATGTTTTGGACTGTTGGGGAAACCGGAGCACCCGGAGGAAACCCACACGAACACGGGGAGAACATGCAAACTTCACACAGAAATGCCAACTGGTCTAGATAGGGTTTGAACCAGCAAACTTCTTGCTGTGAGGCGACAGTGCTAACCACTGAGCCACCATGTCACCCGCAAAGTAGTTTAGTATGAACTTTATTGTATGTAATGTGTACTTCTCAAGCTTAAAACCCACCCAAGTACATGATTGCAAACACTTCTAGCAACCCAAGGTCATGTCGTGCATTATGTTTGAAATGAAAAGAACCAATTAATGAAGCAAGTCGTACTTCTTTACTTCACTCTACACAACACAGAAGACCAAACTCGATGATTTTATTGGACTAAAATGAATAATCAAATAAATAAAATTATATTCATTTTTGTACTACAAAAAGAAAAAAGATATTTGTCCTTCGAAACGACATGAGAGTTAGTGAATTGTGGCAGATTGATGATGGCATTTTTATCTCAAACTCCATAAGCTGTGTTCTTTCAATGCATTTTCAATATTCATTCATTTGTTTTCTTTTCGGCTTAGTCCCTATTATTCTGGGGTCGCCACAGTGGAATGAACCGCCAACTTATACAGCATACAGTATGTTTTACGCAGCAGATGCCATTCCATCTGCAACCCATCACTGGGAAACATCTATACACACTCATTCACACACATACACTACGGACAATTTAGCCTACCCAATTCACCTGTACCGCATCTTTAGACTGTGGGGGAAACCAGAGCACCCGGAGGAAACCCACACAAACACAGGGAGAACATCCACACCGAAATACCAACTGACCCAGCCAAGGCTCGAACCAGCGACCTTCTTGCTGTGAGGCAATCGTGTTACCCACTGCGCCACCGTGACTTTCAATATGTAGATTTATATTTTGAACATAAGTGTAAATGATGAAACATATACATTTAGCTATACTATCTCTTCTAATAAATTTCATTGTGGTTAAGGTTGCAAGAAGGTTGCTGGTTTAAGTCCGGGCTGGGTCGGTTGGCATTTCTTTTATGGAGTTTTCTTGTTCTCCCTGAGTTTGTGGAATTCTTTTGGAGTTGAGTCCCAGCCCTATGGAGGTACAAAAATTACACACATCTGTTTATGCAACTCTACACAAAAACACACAAAATAACACCTCAAAACATTTTCCTCACCTCTGCCCAAGCAAAATCATCACATAACATACATTACTAAATGTCCCTCTTTCTTTTCACCAGTCTATTTCTCTCAGACACACACAATTACACAATTTCATCTGAGCATTTTCACAAATGCTGATTGAAGAAAAGGGATGCCACACACACACACACACACACACACACACACACACACACACACACACCACTAATCTCCATCAGATAAAACAGAAAGCCTTAAGGTGCTAGTGCAAGCTGAGCCCTGCGCTGAAATGCCATTCAATGACCTTTTATCTCTCTCTTTCTCTCTTTCTGTCGCTGAAACCCTGGAGCTGTTTGTCTTTAGAGGACGGGAAGACCTGTTCCTGTGTGATTATGATTATTAATGTCCCTCTAAATTAAACATATACACATCCCAATGGTGTATGGTAAACTTCTGCAATGGATTTCACAATTACACCTTTCATGTTCTTAATATGTGTTTTATATATATATATATATATATATATATATATATATATATAAAGGGCACGCACCAATAAAAATATTTTATTCATTTAGCATTTTAATATTGTGTAGGTCCTATTAAAATAATGCTGATCTAATTTTCCCCATTCATAGAGCACCTAGTTAATGCAACCATAATTTAACATGTACTGTAAATACAGCCAGCATATATATATATATATATATATATATATATATATATATATATATATATATATGTGTGTGTATATATATATATATATATATATATATATATATATATATATATATATATATATATATGTATGTATGTATGTATGTATGTATATACACACACACTCACTAGCCATTTTATTAGATACATCTGTCCAACTGCTCGTTAAGGTAAATTTCTAATCAGCCAAATTACATGGCAGCAACTCAAAACATTTAGGCATGTAGACATGGTCAAGATGATTTAGATGAAAGGTGATTTAAGTAACTTTGAATGTGCCAGGGTTGTTGGTGCCAGACGGGCTGGTCTGAGTATTTCAGAAACTGCTGATGTACTGGGAATTTCACACACAACCATCTCTATGGTTTACAGAGAATGGTCAGAAAAGGAGAAAATATCTAATGAGTGGCCATTCTGTAGGCACAAATGCCTTGTTGACGCAACAGTAACTCAAATAACCACTCGTTACAACCGAGGTATGCAGAAGAGCATCTCTGAACGCACAACACGTCCAACCTTGAGGTGGATGGGCTACAGCAGCAGAAGACCACACCAGGTGCCACTACTGTCAGCAAAGAACAGGAAACTGAGGCTACAATTCGCACAGACTCACCAAAATAGAAGACATTAGAACACTGGAAAAATGTTGCTTTGTCTGATGAGTCTCAATTTCTGCTGCAACATTCAGATGGCAGTCAGAATTTGGCATCAACAACATGAAATCATGGATCCATTCTGGCTTGTATCACTGGTTCAGGCTGGTGGTGGTGGTGTAATGGTGTGGGGGATATTTTCTAGGCACACTTTTGGCCCATTAGTACCAATTGAGCATTGTCTCAACGCCACAGCCGATCTGAGTGTTTTTGCTGACCATGTCCATCCCTTTATGACCACAGTGTACCAATCTTCAGATAGCTACTTCCAGCAGAATAATGTGCATGTCATAAAGCGCGAATCATCTCAGACTGGTTTCTTGAACATGACAATGAGTTCACTGTACTCATATGGCCTTCACAGTCACATGACCTCAATCCAAAAGAGCACCTTCGGGATGGGGTGGAACGGGAACTTTGCATCATGGATGTGCAGCCGACAAATCAGCATGATGCTATCATGTCAATATGGACCAAAATCTCTGAGAAATATGTCTCACTCCTCCAAACGCCACTATGTGTTTATTGCGTGTCGACATCATCTTCTGAGAGGCAAGTCATTTATTAAATAAGGAAAAGATTCACGCAGCTTCTCCTACCACAGCAAATTCCATTTTACTTTTGATATTTGGTGCCAGTTAAACAGGAAGTGACGATTTTGTTCTCTTTGACCTCATTGGATGGAAACGCTGCTTTAGTCGCACGTGTTTTATACAAGCTTACAGTTTTGTGCATAAATTTAACTTGCATCTTTGGATGGAAACATAGCTAGAGTTTCCCCATACAAAACAACACGGGACCCAACTGACTTTACTGTTAAGCACCGATAATAAAAACCAAGACATGTTTCTTCTTTTGAAATAAAATCAAACAGCTTTGAAATGACATGACGAAGAATACATGATGACAGGATATATACTTTCATTGAACTATCCTTTCACTTTTCCTCTAAGATGTTGCCTCCCTCTGAAACTTCATCTGCGAGTGTCTCAGAAGCTCAAACGGTGTCATTTCTGAAAGTATTTCTTCATATTCGCTTTGTTCCTTTGTTGTAGCGTCGATTACGTTTGCCTCCTCAGAGAAAACGCCCCTGGCACATGCCTCCAAACATCGCGAGTTCATTCATTGGCCAATAAGTGGTAGATAAGCTGTGTAGATTTGGAGTACGAGTGTGTGTATGTGTTGTCTCTCAGAGGAGCAGTCACCAGTACCGCTGCACAGATGCTGGTGTGACGTGCTAGACTGAGCATAAGCACTGCTGCCATGCATCACAGCACACAAACACACACGCTACAGTAACACCGCTTCGTCGTGAATCTGCCTGTGACTATTCACACTACACGCAGCTGCTAAATATAAACGTGCAAGGTGTGTTCGCATATCGCTGACAAAATACAGACATCTCAAACGGTGCTTAAAGGTGACGTATTTTTCAAACGATGTAACACAAATATCTCCTGTCCCTAGAATGCATGTGACAATTTTCAGCTCAGAATAATCCACAGAGTATATATTATAGCTTGTCAAATTTGTTCCTGTTTAAGTGGGTGCCAAAACACACCATTTTTGTGTGTGTCCCTTTAAATGTAAATGAGCTGCTGCTTTTCAAAAGAGGGCGGAGTCTAAACACATTGTTGTGATACTCCAGAAACAACCAAACAAGCAAATGTCACACAGCCAAGGTTTCAGAAATGATCAGCAGCAAATTAAAAACAGAATCGAATGATGATGGAGAGGAAGAGCTTGTAATTTCCAAATCTAAAAGGCTTCTGAAAGGCTAGTGAATACATTTATGCAGTTCTTATGGAGTAGAGCAGTGTTTCTCAACCATGTTCCTAGAGGACCACCAGCTCTGCACATTTTGCATGTCTCCTTATAACCAAACACAGCTGATTCAGATCATCAGATCATTAGCAGAGACCTGTTGTGGATGTGATAGACAAAGGAGAATTCCAAAACATGCAGTGTTGGTGGTCCTCCAGAAACGTGGTTGAGAAACACGAGTAGAGTACATTAAACGAGTTTCCATGCTAATGTGAAACAAATCTTTTCATTGTTCAAGAAAAAAACAAAATGCAAATTCGACGTGTTTCCATTAAGTTGTTATACACTCTTAAGCCTGGTTTATACTTTTGCACCAAGTGATCGCCATGACACACGGCGCATGCAGTGCGTGTTGTCGTGCATTTATACTTTTAGCCATGTTTCCATCCAAAGATGCGATTTAAATTTATACGCAAAACTGGAATATCACATAAAACACAAACACAAATAAAGCAGCGTTTCCATTCAATCAGTCAAAGAGAACAAAATCTTCACTTCCTGATTAACTGGCGCCAAATACCAACTCAAGAGTTCCCACTTAGATAATGCTTGACTATTTTAGCAGGTTTGGCATGCTGTCCCGGGAGAGAACCCTAAGCTAGGAGATAAATGAGCCCAAGGCTCCCGCCTAGTCAATAAGCATTAGGAAGGAGACGAGATCAGGTAGTTCTCGATAACTTCCCAGGAATAGACCGCCAATGTGCCAGTTTGTACATAGTAGGTGCTTGTCACTTTAACATTTGTTGCATGTTTTTTGAATGTGGGAGGAAACCGAAGCACCCAGGGAAAACCCATGCGAAACTGGGGAGAACATACAAACTCCACACAGAGAATGTCGACTGGCTCAGCTGCCGTTTGAACCAACGACCCTCTTGCTGTAGGGCAGGGATCACCAATCTCGTACTAAAGGGCCGGTTTCCTGCAGGGTTTAGCTCAAACTTGTCTCAAAACACCTGTCTGGATGTTTCAAGTATACATTGTGAGAGCTTGATTAGCTTGTTCAGGTGCATATGTTTGATTAGGGTTGGAGCTAAAATCTGCAGGACACCGGACCTCCAGGAACAAGTTTGGTGATCCCTGCTGTAGGGCAACAGTGCTAGCCACTGAGCCACCATGTCGCCTGAACTTAAAATTGAGGAGGAGGGAGAAGGGATGTATGGGGTGGTTTCCAAAGCGAAGATGAGAAATGAAGTTTAGGCTGGATATTAATATTAAATTTGGAATGATCTGATTGGTTATTTAGTGATTAGTGATAGCTGATTAGTGATCAGCTGTAGTCAATCCTATCACGTGCTCCTCTCGAAATTTGTTTGTGAAACATCACAAATAAAAACAGAATTTGCTGCAATAGGAGAAGCTGCGTCAATCTTTTCTTTATTTAATAAACGACTTGTGATTTAGAAGACAGTATGCCGATGCGCAATGAACGCCTGGTGGTGTTTGAAGGTGTCAGATGCGGAGTACAGATGCTCTTGAGAATTCTGCACTGCAAGTAATTAATAATATAATAACACTAATACTGAAATTGTTCAGGTGTTTTAGAATGACCAAAACAACATTTCAGGTGTTTTACAGTGAGTTCAGCCTGCTGGTTTGTCCATTCACACATATTTTTATCATAACATGATCTCTTATCACAAAATCACATGACTTTTTTAATGCGCATACTGGAATTTGTTCGGTAAAAGTGTTTCTGTCATAGTTTATGCGCATATTTTCTTATTGATACAATTTTTTCCTACTCACAGGGTTCATACACATTTTTATTACTAAAATATCATGACTTTTCCATGATTTTTCCAAGAACTCTGAGTCAAATTTCATGACCTAATGTTTCATGCAATGTCTACATATACGTGGTAAAAGAAAAAAAATGCAAGTTCAAATTTATTACAGCATATCGTAAAACATGCAACAATCTATTATATCTACGTAAAATGTGTTTAGATAATGCTTACACCGCACTAATAATGTGAGAGTATGTGATTGGCCAAGGACAGAAAAGAAGTAAATAAACTATAGTCAAGTATACAGATATATGTTTTCCATGATTTTCCAAAACTTTGTGAGTTTTTTGCAAAACTTTTCCAGGCCTGGAAAATGTCATGTCAAAATTCCATGACTTTTCTGTGACTGTATGAACCCAATATGCACCGTATGTACTCAGTTATGCACATGCGTTTTTTATGCGCATTCTCAAAACTTTTGCGCATCTTGGCATTTCCATCAACCAATTTCTTATGCGCATAAAAATAGGTGGATGGAAACATAGCTTTGGAAACATTACACTATTAGTACAATTGTCTTGACAGAAAATGTCAAAAGTTATATACAGTCCATAATAAAAATTCGATTAGGAACCACACTGGTGGTGAGCATATTTTGGATAAACCTAATGATTAAAATCTCTGTGAATACAGTCAATGATAAATTTAGCAACACTAGCCGTGCATTACGTTAACAAACATGCTATTGACCCCCATTTCAAACAGAGTCCTAAATCACAAATCAGCCCTCGGCATTGAGACATTTTCATAAGGTCACTAAAGGAATAGTTCACTCAAAAAATGTTTTTTTTTTCACCATTTACTCAGACTCAAGTGAATTTCTTTCTTCTGTTGAACATAAAAGATGATATTCTGAAGATTGAGCAACTGCTGGCATTCAAAGTGGAAACACAATAATGCCAATAGCTGTTTTTTCCATCATTCTTCAGAATATCTTCTGTTGTGTTCAAACTCAAACAGGTTTGGAACAAATGGAGGATGATTAAATGATGACAGAATTTTCATTATTGGGTGAACTATCCCTTTAATGTACACTACTTACACACACTCACCACCTGATGCACAAAAAACCGCTAGGCATAATCAAGAAGCATCCATCCACACACACACACACACACAAGTTTCTCAGTGAAGGCCGACTGGTGTTGCAGGTATAGTTGTGCTGGAAAATAAGACCCCGGTGAATGGCAGTTCTAAAGACCAAGTCTTCACACTGCTGGAGTATAATAGCCTAGCCAGTCGTTTTCTCACACAAAAACACACACACATACACAGGAGATAATACCACTGTTGCCATGGGAGACGAATCCTAAAGGTATTTGTCTGCAAACGCTATATTGAGAAGTGTTTCAGAAATCTATTCTCCCTGACTGTCTGCCTGAATATTCATCAGGATGATGGCTAGATGTGCATGGGGTTTTTGCTATGGACTCATAGTGTGAATGAGCTCAATGTAAATTGAATGATCAGGTGAATTTGTTGTGATGTCATTATGATGCAATACTGTTAAGGAGGGCTGGTTTAAGATATATATTTTACCTTAAGGGGATAGTTCACCCAAAAATGAAGATTTTATGTATTGCTGTTAATCATCCAAGTTGCAGATGTCTTTTCTTCTTTAGTACAACATTAGAGAAGGTGTACACTGAGGAGGCAGTAAATAATGCTTTGGTTCTTGCAAAAATAGTTTGTTTCAATTTACCTGTATGGTTTTATCTTTGATTTTTCATATAAACAAAGAAAATGGGCAAAAAAAATCTGTTTTAAATCTTCTAGGTAAGAAAAAGGTCACCATGTATGCAATATAAGTAATATAAATTATGAAAATCAATGACTACCATTTTTTGTTTTTTTAAGTTTAGTTTATTTGTTTACAGGGTCAATGCACATTAATAAACATTACTGTAAAATGTGCCAAAATTAGCCAAGAATGGCTATTTTTCATCTGTAGACCCCTAACAGAATGTTAAAAAATCACACCAAAAATAGAAGCATTCACAGCATAATAACATAAAATACATTATCATATATAAAATACAGTAAAAAGAGTAAAAAACAGAAACAGATTGATGGCAGCAGACTACCGGTTTGAAAAAGTCTTCAAATCATCTTCTACTGTGTTAAACATAATAAGACTACTAAAAAAGGGTTGGAACAAGTGGTGGAGGACTAAATGATAACATTTGATATAATATTTTAGGCAAACTATTAATTTCAGCTCTTATTCATCAGGGGTCACCACAGTGGAATTCTATTCCAGCATGTGTTTTACACAGCAGATGCCCTTCTAGCCGCAACCCATTACTGGGAAACACCCATAGACTCTCACATTTAAACACGCACTCATACACTAAGATTAATTTATTGATTGATTGATTCTTTTTCTTTTC
Organism: Danio albolineatus; assembly: GCA_903798035.1. Taxonomy (NCBI): domain Eukaryota; kingdom Metazoa; phylum Chordata; class Actinopteri; order Cypriniformes; family Danionidae; genus Danio; species Danio albolineatus. The sequence goes on from CAIGQQ010004000.1 coordinate 2,592,071, forward strand.
AGCTTAGTCCCTTTATTAATCTGGGGTCACCACAGCAGAATAAACCGCCAACTTATCCAGCATATGTTTTACACAGCGAATGCCCTTCGAGCTGCAACCCATCTCCGGGAAACGACTGATTTAGTTTATGCAATTCACTTATAGCGCATGTCATTGGACTGTGGGGGAAACCGGAGCACCAGGAGGAAACCCACACGAACATGGGGAGAACATGCAAACTCCACACACTTCACCTAATTCCAACAATCTTTGGGGGATGAGCAAATCATAACAAAATGTACGAATGTAATGCACCGAGCCACTGAGGTATTCCAAACCATATGTTTTATCACATCTTACTGATGATCATGCATATGAACAAATCATACTAAATTCAGGTATCCAGAGTGCGAATCACAGTGGCGTTTGTCCCCCTAATTAACGCTTGGTACCCCCTGAAGGACTTCAAAACCAGATGTATGGAGGGATCAGCTCTTTAACACTGGTGAGCAGTTCACTCTGATCTGCATTTTAAATAATAATGTTAATGATTAAAATAATAGATACCATTGTGAATGCATAATCGTCTATGCTAGAACACATTCATTTATCAGTCTGAAACCCGCGGATCTACAGCACCGACAGACATCGCAAGTGTCTAAAAGACTGTTTTCTCATAAAATGGCTGTTTTTTCTTTATAGTGCCTTAAAGTAAAGTCAAATTAGATGCTCAATAGTTTGAGCTACAGTAACGTTTAAAATAGCTAGGCAGAGGATAGTATACACTAAACATCCCAGAAAATACTGAAAACTTAAAGGGGTGGCCCACTACGGTATCATATTTTAAACTTTAGTTGATGTGTAATGTAGCTGTGTGAACTAAAACAACATCTCTGATTGTAAGACGCTCAAAGTTCAATGCAAAGGAAGACATTGGCCTTTACAGAGTTAGCAAAGCCGAATGAAGTTTGGGGACTACAATAAAATTTATCCGGGTTAATGATGTCATAAACCCGTCAGGTTACAAGCAGATGTCTGCCTGATGTGCTGTAATGCAATAGCAGGACGCTTCCTGGTGACATGGAGCCGATCCACGACTCTCAGCACATTATGTTAGCTGACTGATCAGAGCCTCTTGAGGGCGAGCTTTTGGAGGAACTAGGAAATATGAGTAGTTTTCATGTTAGCTGAGTAGCTGTATATAATTAAAGTAAGATATATGGAAAAAATATCGTGATTTTTCACAAACGAAGCATGAGCACACACTGCTTTGCACCCCATAAACACAATCAAGCTTTAAAAATACACTCTGGACCACCCCTTTAAATACATTCATTTTTCTTCTGCCCTTTATTAATCAGGGGTCACCACAGTGGAATGAACTTATCCAGTATATGTTATACACAGCGGATGCCCTTCAAGCTGCAACCCATTACTAGAAATCATCCATACACACTCATACACTACGGCCAATTTAGTTTATTCAATATTTGCATCAAACATGCAAATTCCACACAGAAATGCCAACTGACCCAGCTGGGACCCGAACCATCGACCTTCTTATTGTGAGGTGACAGTGATAACCACCGAGCCACTGTGTCGCCCAAACGTAAATACATTTTATTAATAAATTTGATGTAATTTAAATGAATATATTAATTTGATTTATTGAAGCATGTATTGGACAAACTAACATTATTGAACAAATTGACCCATCTTCCCCACCCCTCCCCCATCCCGATCGCCAATATTTAACACTTGCAATTACGACCCCACAAATATCTACTTGTAAAAATGGTAATTAACAATAAGTAAATAAAAAAATAAAGCACATTGTGTGTTACCTATTTATGAAATGTAATTTTTATAGAAAAGCTCATAGGTTCGATTCCCATGAAATGCATGGATTATCAAATTGGAAAGAAACATAAAAGCATCTATCGAACACAATCATTCTATATACTCTCGAGCTCCATGATCAGAAGTGTGTTTACAGGAGCGAAGTGTTTAAAATCGAGGGGGTTGGGTTGCAATCACAGTCAACACACACACACGGTGTCTCTCATTCACGGCAGAAGTGTCATTAGCATCTTTCCCGAAGCTTCCATGGGCCAATAAACGCTAGCAGTCAAGCAAGACTGCTCTGAATTCATCACTCTCTCTCTCCCTCTCTCTATATCATCCCCATATTTCTCTCTCTCCATCTCTCCCCTCCCCATCCCTTCTTTCTTCTTTCTTTCTGTCTGTAGATGTGAGCATCGTGCCCCCTGATGAGTCACCTCTGTCATCAGAGCACCGCAAAGGGAGAGAAAGACACACACACACATGCAGAGAGAGACAGACAGCATCTCTTCTGCATAGTCTCACCCCATCCTCAACCCCCTCCACACACACACACACACATAAGCCTAAATCGGCAGACTTAAAGACGCAAATTTACATTTTTATCTTTTTTACTCTTTCTCTCATTCGTTCACTCCACCTATCAACTCCGCCCCCTCCCCCATCTCTCCCTTTTCGCTCTCTCAGAATCAAATTTCTAAGATCCAAAGCGTATCGAATGTGCGGCATTTCTTTGTGCACTGAGGAGAGGAGAGGAACAGTGATGCTTTCTGAAATAGCAGAGGAAGTGGAAGACTCCCCCAGCAGAGCAGCAGAAATTATGGAAATGGATAAATAAATAATGGTATGGCTGACAGTGTCGCTTCCCTGCTGCTGTGACTAATCAGAGGGTGTGAGCGCGCGCGTGTTGATTCGGGACCTTCTGCAAAACACACACATAGTGCTGCGGCATCATCGACCAAAAGACTATTCTCACTTTATTTGTGTTCACATTTATTCATTCATTCATTTTCCTTCGACTTAGTCTCTATTTCAGACATCTCCACGGTGGAATGAACCACCAACTATTCCAGCACATGTTTTATGTAGCGGATGCCCTTCCGGCCGCAACCCAGGGTCAGGAAACATCCATACACTCTCACATTCACTCACATACTCTACGGCCAATTTAGTTTATTCAATTCACCTATCCTGCATGTCATTGGATTGTGGGGGGAAACCTGAGCACTTGGAGGAAACCCACGCAAACACATGCAAACATGCAAACTCCTCACAGAAATGCCAACTGGCCCAGCCGGGACTCGAACCAGCGACCTTCTTGCTATGGGGTGACAGTGCTAACCACTGAGCCACTGTGCTGCCCCGTGTTTACATTTATAGCGGTGAGAATTCAGCTCAGTCTGTTTAACCCTGTGTCCTGACTAGACAATTAAACGGCAAAAATTCCATCGTAAACTTTCACAACTTTCAGTCGTAAATTTTACAATGATAGAAATAGTTTTGCCACTATGTTGCTGGAAATAGTCAATCCTCTGTGAAATCACATTGGTCTGGTCGTGTCAGCTTTGTTTTCTGAAGGGTCGGAATTGTTTCCAATTTACTAGGATTGCATTGGATTATGGCATCGATATGACACCAGGTCATAATCACCAGCTATCTAGCAGTTGCAGATGGCTGAGGAACTACAAAACTGCCAGGGAACTGGACTTCAAATCCCATCATGTACCTCACACACACCAGTTCCAGTTCTATCCCTGATTCCACACAGCTGAAAACGAATCACAGACTGAGTACAAGAACTATATGTTCACCTCTCACATACCCACACATTGCTGCGTCTTATTGTTGATTTTTTGCTGTAACATTGCAAAGTATTCTATCGCCTAGCCAAGTCTTGTTTCTTGTTTATATTGTTTGCCGCCTGCACCTACCTCTCTGCCTGTGACCACAATGGTGCTTTTGGATTCTCCTCATGATACTGTTTGTTCCTGTTTTGAACATTGCCCGCTTGAGTAAAAAAAATGCATTTGGACCTTCACCTCCATCACTCTGACTCCTTGTTGAACCGATTACGACACCGATATGAAAAAAATAAAAATAACTAAGTATACTAAAACTAAATATATATATATATATAT
>CAIGQQ010004000.1:2654410-2665794 GCA_903798035.1 Danio albolineatus
TATTTGATCGTAATAATCTAGGAAAAGTCTGTAAAATAACAGTGTTTTTCTGTAAACATTTTAATGAAAATATCTGTAGATTTATTATTTTTGCACGTTATTTCAACAAAGAAATTTTACCGTAATTTTATGGTCTTTGTTTGGCAGCCGTAGCTGCCAGTCATTTGACCGTTTTTTTATGATTTTTTTTTTTACAGTGTATATAATAAATTACATGCACCTCAGAAGACAAAGCCAAAATGCAATGGTGGCTTTTAGAGGCATGGACACTCTTTGGGAGTGCAGATGATCAACATTTTAGATGTTGATCGGTCCAATGTGGTCGGTCCACTTGTTTGTAAATTAAAGCAATCCTGTCGCTCCTATTTTTGTCACAACATGATCTCTTAAAAAAAAAATCAAATGACTTTTTTAATGCGCATGTTTAAATATAATCTGCAAATGTGTTTCTATCGTAGTTTATGCACATACTCAAATAGTCTATCCACATTTTATTTATTTTATGCGAATGTTTACATTTTAAGACCATCTTGGCATTTCCATTAAGCATTTTACTATGCAATATTCCAAAATGCGCATAAAAACAGGTAGATTGAAACATAGCTACTAATGAATTTTACTAGCTGATTAATGATAATATCATTGAGCACCATACATTTTAGTAGCTAATCAATGATAATCATTAAGTAACAATCAGAATCTATTCTGCTTAATTGTGCTAGATAGAACATTTAAATGGGCTCTAATGCTAGCTAGTGTTTTTCAGCCAACGATGAATATCCGGTGAAAGCTTTATGTGACTATTTTCAATGTCATACGGTTCCTTTTACAGCATCAACGTTGTAGTGTAATCCAAATATAATCATTTAAATAGGCTTAAGCATCCTTTTGTTTGTTAAAGCGTAAAAAGAGACAAAAGACCGCTTAAACGTAGGTGCCGTCATTAGCAGCAGGCTAGCGCAGAAATTCCATTGAAAATACTGGGGTAAAATTAATTTTCATATTTTAAAAGCATGCAGCGGAAAAATATTATTCAATGCAGTGCTTCTTGTTTAGTCTGAGACCCACTTTATATCATATCTCAACCAGGCAGTTAAGATCACTGGTTTTTAAAGAAATAACATCTCAGAAATAAAGGTACGCGAGCTGTCACTGGGATGATACCTTTTCAAAAGGTACACATTTGTACTTAAAGGGTCCATATTGGTACCTCAAAAGTATATATTAGTACCTAAAAATTTTAAGAGGAACACTTTTTAGGTACTAATATGTACCCTTGAGGTATTAATATATACCTTTTAGGTACAATTTTGTACCTTTTGAAAAAGTACCACCCCAGTGACAGCTCAAGTACCTTTATTTCTCAGAGTGTGGGATGGAAATTAAGCGGAAGCCCTGGGGCTGGCAGACTGAAATTAAAAGTCTGGATGTTGGAGTGTAAAGTAAGTAGAATATGTGTTATATTGGTAAATTTGTATAGCTACTGTTCTGACTGTATTGTTCATCTCACGTATAGTACTTTAAGATCTATCCTGTTTAATCCCACCCATCAAAATTGCGACAATGTCTTTTTTTCTGATTTGTGAAAGCTCTTAAAGTGTTGTTGTTGGTTTTGCCAACTGTCAGTTTACCCAAAGATGACCATTTTTTCCCCATTTATTTACACTCAAGTGTAACAAAACAAAATATTTTAAGAAAAAAACAACTATTGAGTAGCAGTTCACTATTGTGAGTAATTATAAAACCTATTCTAACCACCATAATTATTACCGCCTTTATTTTGAGCAGAAAAAAGCCCATTAAAATATATTTAACAAGAGCATACTGGCCAAGATTAAGCAGTTTACAGTTCACATGGGTTTAACAGAACAAATAAAAGATGACATCATTCATCCATCAAAACTCAAATTGACAATTAAAGCTAGTCAGAACATCTACAGGGCAATGTTTCGATATCAAAAGAGGCATGAGCTTTGAGTGTCAGGGAGGTCTGAGGAGTAAGACGTAGAAAGGAATAGTACGTAAATTGCAATATAACTAGTGATTGATGAGTTAATCCAAAAATGTCTATTTAATTGATATCTGTGGAATATGACAGAACGAAACAGGTGTTTTGTTCTTAAACAGCGAGGCAGCTGTCTTTGCTGCAGGAGGCAGACTGTGAGCTGTACTCGAAGAGTTAATATTTAAACTGCTGTGGAGGACGGCAGGAGGGGGCGGGGCCATGGGAGGAGCCACGAGACAGCCTTCCATTGAGAATTGAGCAGCCTGTGATTGAGCCGAACTATTCTGAGAGGCAGGGGGAGGGTCTCGTCCTGACATTTACCTTCCTTTGTGTGTCGTGTTGAAAATGTCACATTACATGCATGTTCTCGTAGCTGTTGCTTAGTAAATAGCCGTAAGTGTATAAAATGTTCCCTATGTGGATGTATTATCAAAACAGTACTCGAAGATAATCTTATCACCCCTATCATAGTATTCCCAGCATCAATGAATGGTGGTGGATTTATAGGTTGGTATGTGGAAAAATCCACTGTAGATTATCATAAAGTAGCAGGCCATTAAAAGAAACCTTGGAAGGTTTGTAATGACGGTGCTTATGATTTCAACAATCCCAGGTGCCATAAACAGGAATATTGTCAAAGCAATTTGTTTATGAAAAGCACACTGTATTTTTCATTTTTGGCTACAGTTCTTTGTGCTGTTTGTGGATCAGTATCATAATGATTCTAAACCAAAATAAACGCTTTGAAACTGATCTTGAAATGAGCTTTATTCCTTCAGGCACTAAATGAAGATATTTAAAATATTCTACTTCACTCTGCTGTTTAAATCCTAAATAAATGAACAATTTTCTTTAAAAAAATAAATGAATAAAAATCAACAGTGAAAACGTTTGCTTGTAACAAAACAGAGCTAAAAAAGGTTCACGTTTTCCACACAATTATAACATTAGTTAACTACAATGCATATCGAATCAGTTTATTAAGACTTGAAGGCGTAAGTTTTGTATAATTTAAATGACATTTTAATGGATAAGAAATCACAAGAAATTACTGTAATAATATTTCACAATCTTTTTGAGATTTTCGACAGTATTTTCCGGTTTCTCTACTGTTTAAAAGTTAAAGAAATTCATAATTTAAATCAAACAAAATTTGCAAAAATTTTGTTCATTATAGTTACATGCACACGTTGTTTGCAACATTAAAAAAGTAGTTTTTTTTAGATAATATAAATGTTAAATTTAATCTTATTAAAATGATATCTGAAAGATCAAGTGACACTGAAGTAAGTGCTGCTTAAAATTCAGTTTTGGGTGAAACTAATGAATACAATTTTTCTGTATATTAAAATAAAAAACAATTGTTTTAAATGTTCATTCATTCATTTTCTTTTCGGCTTAGTCCCTTTATTAATCTGGGGTCACCACAGTGGAATGAACCGCCAACCTATCCAGCATACGTTTTACTCAGTGGATGCCCTTCCAGCTGCAAACCATCACTGGAAAACATACAGGATTGCCAACAGAATTGCCAACTGACCCAGCCAAGGTTTGAACCAGTGACCATCTTACTATGAGGCAATCATGCTACCCATTGCGCCACACTGAAGCCCTGTTTTAAATGCTATAATATATTAATAATACTGTTTTTGCAACATTTTTTAGATTCACTGCTTTTCAAAATCGAAATAAATGAATGGTTTTCTTTAGAAAGAATGTCTTAAATTATAAAAGTGACAGTAGAGACTTTTGTATTCCGTATAGTTAATTAAGTTACATAAATAATAAAACAATTTTTTAAACATAAAAACAATTTTAAAATTTATTGCAATTGAGTTTGCACAACATTTTTCAGCAGCACAAACTGATTTGCTGCTTCTTAACCATCAAAGTTTGAGGAGAAATGCAAATTTTCATTGAATGCAAATTACAAATGAAGTCAGCATAATTCTTCTCAATTTCACAACAAAGCTATCACCTCCAATAAACCACCAAAATATTAATTTCCCCATTAATCTGCCAAATGAACCCAAAACAGTTTACAGTGCTCGGTGCAAATCTGATTTACCGCCCAGAATGAGCTCGAAATGAAGCAGTTTATAGCTGTCATTCAGACAATCCAGGCAATTGTTTCCAATCACATTCCACTGCATTACAGGCCACTGCACATTTGGACAGTGTCCAGACGCTGCTGCGAGACCTCATGCTGGCCGAGCTGATCGCTAACATACCATCAGCCTGAAGGAGAAACGCAGCAGACACTGGACATCTCTGGGTGCCCGACACACATGGGATGGCAGATGCATCAGCAGGCGTTCACGAACACAACGCGCACTGAAATCAGCACTGAAGTCAGTTTGGGGGGGGGGGATGGAGAGCAATGCCATGGCATATGTTTGTACAGTGGCCGAGAGAGCTTAACGTTCTCCAATTTAAGAAAGCACATCCAATTACAAAAAACACCAGCAAATTAAGAAAAGATCTTCATCGTTTTGACAGCAAATGTGTTGCAAATCTTCACAACTCAAACAAATAGCACAGAACTCAATGGAAATGTATCAAGGGGACCCAAAAACGTGACAGACCTGACTGGGATTTGCTTATTGTGCAGTGACCCTAGGTGCGTCCCAAATCACATACTTGTGCACTATTCTGCGCCATTTTGTAGTATAAATAGTGTAAGTAGTGTGTTCACAATGAAAACTCTACAAATAGTAAGCGCACTTTAAATACCCGAATGATGCACTCATTCAACTGGTAAAATGAAGTGTGTAATGATGTAACGGTACGGTGACAATGATAACGGTGGTGAGGATCCAATCTCAGATTTAATGTTTATACTCAGTACAGCATTGGTCAACGGGGGCAAATAGATATATATAGGAATCCAGAATCGTAGTCGTGGTACAGGCAGAGGGTCAACAAGGCTGGTAGCAGGCAAGGATAAACAAACAAACAAGGCTAGGATCAAAACACAGAAGACAGGAACAAAGAAAAAGCGCTGTATGTCACTTTACAGGGAACAATACTCAGCGACAACTGTGAGGGAATGTGCTGCTTATGTAGTGAGTGTAATCAGTCTTTGACAGTCCTCCGGTGGTGTGTATGCAATCAGTCATGATATGGAACAGGAGTGTGTGTGTGCTGCATGACTGGAATTGTAGTCCTTAAACAAGCAGATCTGTAGTTCATGAAAAGTGTGTGTGTGTGTGTGTGTTTCAACCAGCGATTTCTGGCTGTTAGATCACTGGTGATCGTGACAAATGATGGACACTTCATGCACACAATTACTGCAGCTTTGCGCACGTAACGGAAGGGGCGGAGCGATTGGGGGCACATGTTGGATAACTTTATTTATTTTGGATTTTGAAAGCAAAATTCTCCTATGAGAGTGATTATAGCGCCTCCTGATGGTGAATGCGGTTATACTCATGGCAGGTATTATTTGGTACTTTGGTCATTTATTTCACTAATTTGGCAACCGTCAAACGTCATCGGGGAGACGGTTTAAACTTCCGCTTAGTAAAAAACCATTAGTGTTCCATTTGGGACGACACTACATACATATACTAAGCTGTTGAGTGTGTAAGTGCATAAGTACATAGTGGATAAGTGCATAGTGTGTAGTGTGCCATTTGGGATGCAGCTTATTGCTCAGTGAAGTTGTAGGTGATCTTTGAAAGGTGAGGCCCTATATAAATTTACACACAATAAATTGAACCACCAACTTGTCCAGCATATGTTTTCCGCAGCGGATGCCCTTGCAGCTGCAACCCAGTGCTGGGAAACATCCATACACACTCATTCACACACATACACTACGGCCAATTAAGTTTATTCAATTCACCTGTAGCATGTCTTTGAACTGTGGAGTAAACCGAAGCACACGGAGGAAACCCACGCCAACACGGGGAGAACATGCAAACTTCACACAGAAATGCCAACTGACGCAGCCAGCACTCGAAGCAGCAACTTTCTTGCTTCGAGGCGACAGTGCTAACCACTGAGCCACTGTGTCGCCCCTTAGGAAATATTGATGAAATTAAATCTGTTTGTGTTCATCATCTGAAGTTATTGTTTGTCTTAAGAAGACTTGCATTAAATCACTGAATCCGTGTGGATTTATTTATTTATTAATCGTTATATATTTTTATCTCTTTATAAAAGCATCATAGTATGAGCAAACAAACTTTATTTGTGTTCATAAAATGAACTTAGTTATTGTAGTAATTGTCCAAACTACTGCATTTACTAGTAAAGTAAATAGAGTAAATGCTAACAAAAGTTTAATTTTGTTGTGGACTAGCCCCTTAAGACACTCCTGATCAAATTTCGTTCTTCTGTTGAACACGAAAGAATATATTGTAAAGAATGATATAAATCAGCAGCCATTGACTTCCACAGCAAAATACAATGGAGGTCAATGGCTGCTGCTTTCCAACATTTTTCAAAATATCTTTTTGTGTGTGTTCAAAAGGTTTGGTTTCATTTCTCAATCCCTTTAAGAATCCTAATTTTGTCGCAGGACTGGAATATTTAAGAGTAAATCAACTGCTAGATATCGCAAAAAGATGAAGGTTTCCTATTCATTGCATCCTTGATAGACGATGGTGTAATAGCACTTTAGCGCTCATTTCAGCCAAGCTTGACCTTCTTTTAAAGGAAATAGCAGAAATCTGGCATCAAAGAGCAACTTTTACCGTCACAATTTTCCGTCTTATTAAGATAGTTGAATTGTGTCTAGATGAGCTAATAACGGCTCTCGTTCTGAACTCCAGCCACAGAATTACTGCAGATCAGGGGCCGTATTACAGAAATTTCCTATCTCAACTTAAGATCTGACAAGTTCAAACTCTAATCGCCATGGTAACTGAAGAGATAAGACAGGATTTTACAGTTAAGATGGCTCTGTAATGCGGTCCCCGAGGACAACGTTTCTGCTTTTTATACCACCTCTGGAGTCAGAAATGGGAGATGAGGGCTAGTTGTCATACTGTGAAGCAGATTTTAGTGATGATGGGGAGAAACGGTAAATAACTGAACATTAAATACATGCCTTTTTACATGTTGACCAAAATCATACTTTATAAACTAAGGATTAAAAGTTTGTGCAATAGAAACTAGGAGTTTGTTTTGAAATATGTTTTAAAAGAAGCATCTTCTGCTTACTAGACTTGTAATTTAACAGTAAAAACATATGAAATATTATGAGAGTGTAGAAAATGTATTAATGTGATGGCAAAGTTGATTATTCAGTAAGTATGACATGATTCTTCAATGATTATTTTTCATTATAATATAATTTTGTTTGGGGCGGCATGGTGGCGTAGTAGTTAGCACTGTCGCCTCACAGCAATAAGGTCGCTGGTTTGAGCCCCGGCTGCGTCAGTTGGAATTCTGTGTGGAGTTTGCATGTTCTCCCCGTGTTTGTGATTGCTAGAGTGTATGGGTATTGAGTGTACTGATTATCCTTATTATTGAACATAATTGTACAACGCACGCACATGCTAAATATTTCGTTATTAAACTAATATTTATGTTTAAAATAAAAATTTGGAATTAGTGAATCAGTAAATTTAGTCAAAAGCTGAAAAGGAAAATAAAAATAATATGAAATAAGTCGATTAAAAATATTGATGTTGATAATTTTTTCAAAAAATGTCACACATCGGATGTGCCGCTCAATGCCGCGCACATGACAGTTGGAAGTATCGCACACCAGACGCGCACATTCAAATGTTATTTAATATGAAATCATTCAGATGGCGCTCTGTGGCATGGCAGAAATTTGAACAGTGTCCTGAAGGGGGTCGCACGCCGGATGTGCTGCTCTGCAACGCGCCGCACCACACAGCACCACGCATTTTAGAATTCGAAACGTAGATTACTATCTATTTGTATGCACACCTGCGCTGCAAGTCGATGTCCAGCTACGACACTGTTTATGTTCTTGCCGCACCACAGACCACCATTTCAATAGTTTCATATTAATAAACATTCGAATGTGCGCGTTTAGTATGCGATACTGTCATGTGTGTGCTGTGACGCGGCGCTGAGTGGTGCATCCGATTTGCGACCCCCTTAAGTTGTAGCTGAGTGCTGCGGACAGCCGCCGGCTTGCCCCCCTGGTGTGCTTAAACTAATGGAAATCTTTGTTTAAAATTCTAAAATGCATGCCGTTGCATGGTGCGCCTCCTCGCCGAGTGGTGCATTCGGTGTGCGACCCCATTTAGACTCCCAGAAAAACCACAATGCATTTAGTTAATTTATAAATTTGCTTTACTGTATTTATCATTGCTTGTGATTTGGTTTATATTATTACATGCGCTCCACTACAAAATCATCCTGTTATTATTCAAATTATCCTAAAATTATTCGTTATTTTCAAATAGAGCTACTCATTTAATCTGTTAAAATACTCAATATCGTCATATGTATCGCAGAAACATTAAAGGGGTGATCCTGTGTGTATTTTTAAAGCTAGATTGTGTTTATGGGGTGCAAAGCTATGTGTGCTCATGCTTTATTTGTGAAAAAACAAATTATTTTTTCATATATCTTACTTTGATTATACACTCGCTAACAAGAAAATGTCATTTGTCATATTTCCTAGTTCCTCCAAAAGCCCACCCTCAAGAGACTCTGATTGGTCAGCTAACATAATGTGCTGTGATTCACGGATCGGCTCCATGTCACCAGGAAGTGTCCTGCTATAACATTACAGCACATCTGGCCACGCCCCTTCGCTGCGCGGGGTGTATGCTTGTAACCTGAAGGGTTTATGACATCATTAACCGGATGTATTTTTTTGTAGTGCCCAAAAGCTAACTCTGTAAAAGCCTATGTCTCTCTTTGCATTGAACTTTGAGCGTCTTACACTCAGAGATGATGTTTATGTTCACGCAGCTACATTACACATAAACTAGTTTAAAATATGATATCGTAGTGGACCACCCCTTTAAATATCACAACGTCAGTTTTTTCCCCATATTGTGCAGTTAAACTCAGCCCATATAAATTATTTGCAACCAGTTTACTTTAAAAACAATTGTACACTTTCTTCTAGTTTTCTTTACATTTCTTTTTGAATGTATGGTTTATTCTCACTATCAGAAATAAAAAGCCTTGTTTCTTAAAATCCTTCTCTAATGCCTCCATGTCACCATCGTCATCATCTCTCTATCTCTCATTTTAACTTTAATTTTAATTGATTTTCGGTATTTTAAAGCTATGGCTGACCTTGTCTCTTTTGACCTGCTTTGTGTGAAATCATTGATGATGAACTAATTTTTGCACCCTGTTCAGGATGATTTTTGAATCGTACTAGACTAGAGGCAAATGGTATGCTTGATTCATTTAGTTGGTGTTAGTCTTGGTGACTCTTGGGGAAATGTTTTGTGCTTTCTCATTGTAATAAAAGCCTTTTTGGAATCTCAATCTAATTGTGTTTCTAGAGAGACACAAGCAGATCAGCAACATTGAGCCACATTGAGACAGGAGGCAAATATACGTCTCTTTTGTGTCCTCATTACGACTACAGACCGAATTCAATCACGATCTCAATCCCCAGTGACGCTGCAATTGCTTAAGGGGACCAGGACTCTCCCAAATGCTACATATGCATTATTTAAACATTATATTTAGGCTACAGAAGTGTAATCACTTTATTAAATCTACAGTAAAGTGAAATGGATGTGAAATGAACGCCTTCCTTAAAAGAACCGTCCATATCGCTGTCATCAGTATACAGATGCCGTCTGTAATGCCTAAATTATTTAATAACTGCACACTGATTCCCGTGGCCCTGTTGCTTTTTAGTTGCTTTGGTAATATGAATAGCAACAGACATGACCTTAGTGTAAATAATTGATGCGTTCTTGTGTTTTCCGTAGAGATCGCGCATATACTTGAGCTTTTGTGTTTCATTAGCTGAAATATATAGGATGAGATTGTGTTCGAGACATGTATTGAAGACTGAGCGTCCCCTTGTGGACATTAAAGGGACTGTTTTGAGTAGATCAATAACACATCAACAATACTTGAGGTCAAAATTGGCTCACAGATTTGCCGATGGTAACACAACCCTCTCTTTACCCTCTGATGAAAATATAAAGTTGCTATAACGTTGCTAACTCGCTATAAATGTTCTTTAATGCAAATAAATTTCACAAATAATACATGAAGATCATCATCATCATTATTGTGTCTATGGTTTCTGTAAATTAAAAAAGCCATTAATTTGTAAATACATATGGTGAATATACAGTACAAATATATGTATATTTATACATTTTAATTCTTATTATTATTATTATCATTTGCTTATGTCATTTCCCACTTATTTAAATGTCCTTTCTGTTTTCTTTTGTTGATATGTGTGTAAAATGTGTATTAAAAATTCACTGTATATTTGCACAGACTTGGCAAATAAAGATCATTCTCATTCTAATTTTAATTTTGTGTGTGTGTGTGTGGGGGGGTGTTTTTAAGATTTATTCATTGGATCTTTATAACAGTTAACAAACAAAAAGAAAATAACAGTACAAATAGAAAAAAAAGTATACAACAGTACAAAATTGATTAAAAGAATAAAAATAAACCACACCATAACCCTCATATTTTGCCACACACAGTATATGATGTGCATAAACAATATATGATGTGCATTAATTTTTCAAATTAAGCATGTAAACAGGTACCGAAAGTTGAGGTTGACAGCAGGGTGTATTAAGTAAAATAAACAATAATGATAAAAGAGATAAAAGAAAAAAAATTAAAAGAGAGAGAAATGGGAAAATATATTAAACTAAACAAGCTGGAAGGTGGCACGCTCTTCAAACTTGTATGCTTGTGCTATATCAGCACTAATACTCATCTGGAAGGTACAGATCAAAATAAAAGTGCAAGATTGCCAACCATTCATTCCATAGTAACTGCTTCAAGTCTCATAGATTTGACATGCTCCAAGAATGGCAACCACACATTAGAAAATTTGATCACTGAACCTCGGAGACTATATTTAATTTTTTCTAATTTAACAAAAAATAAGGCATCTTTAATCCACTGAGAATGGGATAGGGGATGAGGAGACTTCCACTGCAACAAAATACATCACGTAGTTAATAATGTCTAATTTTAAATTTTAACAAAAACAAATAACATCTTTTATAATCGTTCTCATAATCGTTTGTGTGTGTGTATTAACGGCTTGTAAAATTTCACAAAAACCAGGTGATCGTCATCATCAACATATTGTGTTTATAGTTTCTGCAACCTAAAAGTCACTTATTTGTAAATACACATCTTTATTTCTTATTTATAGTTAAAACAGTCAACAACGTACATATATATATATATATATATGTACGTTGTTGACGTT
>CAIGQQ010004000.1:2666194-2681558 GCA_903798035.1 Danio albolineatus
TATATATATATATATATAATCTCATTGATAATGTCATTATTATTATTATTATTTTATAGCTTACTTTACTTCCCACTTATTTAAATGTAATTTCTGGTCCCTTTTGTGGATATAAATGTGTATTAAAAATTAACTGTAAATTTGCGCACACTTGGCAAGCAAAGCTCATTCTCATTCTGAGATTGTAAGTAATACACTAAATTAAATGAATGCAAAATTTTAACAAAGACAAATGCCATCTTTTATAATCTTTATATTTAATATACAAAATGTTATGTACTTATGATTTTTTTTGATGCTATACTTTCCAAATTTTAAAATACCATGACACCTATAATAATACCTACAATAATAACACCTGCAGAGCAGTAGTAGACACAAATATTTGGAACTGACATTGTCTGGTGGGAAAGTTTTTGAGTCTCTATTTTTAACCAACAAAAGCACAACAAAAACAGCATAATATGAGGTATAGAGTCAATGCAATCTTGCTTCCTCAGGGACCACGTTATTTCCTATATTTTTAAGGGCATACTTGGATCACTGTATTATAAATGGATCATTGTATTACCCTTATAGGGCACTCGTTGAAATACTCATCAGAAACACCCTGGAGTGTATTGCAAGATTTTTGGACTTTGGTGACTATTTCAAAATATATATAATTATATTGCAATCAGGGCGACACGGTGAATAAGTTGGCGTTGGCGACCCCTGATGAATAAAGACACTAAGCCGAAGAAAAATTTATAAACAAATGATATTGCAATCAATTTCAGTGAAGATAAAACATCTAAAATACTGATAATGGGTTAAAACAGCTAAACTGTCATTAATTATTTTGGGGTTAAATTAAAGGGATAGCTCACCAAAATTAACAATTTGTGATTAATGCATTAAAATATAGTATTAAATGCATTTTATGAATCACCAAGGGTCAGAGTTTCAGATAAAAATCTTTTTTATTGTTCTACTGAATCGTCCCTAATATATTAAGGTCCAATAGACCATTTTGAGGGATGTAAACAAAAACAATGGACCCAACGTACTTCCTGTTTAACATTTTAAATTTCTAAAGCATCCAAGTATCCAAAAAAGGTCCGCTTATTGATAAATAATGTTATGATAACTGTTTCAACATGAAGTTATGATTGGATTGCCTCTTGTTACAGTTATGAAATAGTTTGATAACAAGCAGGAAATGATCATGGGCCAATGACATGACCACATTGAAATGGTCTAGAGGAGATCTTGAAAATGCTAACGTTAGCCTGATAGCACTAAAAGCCTGAGTCCCAACCTCCTGAACCTGCACTTGTCAACATCACTGCAATACATCACTTAACATTCACCAGAGAAAAAACTTTATAGTACAGATAGTAATCATGATACCAATTTTTTCTTAAAAATGTAGATTGTTGATGTTTGCCTGCCATTTTCTTTCTTTTTTTTTTTTTTGTTGCCTGCCATTTTCTGTCTGAAACGTGTCTATGATTGACGTAATCCCATAGACAGGGTGTGCACTGTGCAAAGGAATGCAAATAACATATTTTGGCAGGACAGCATATTGTAATGTTCAGAGTGAACATTTTGATTGGACAAACTTTTAATGGTCCTACACCCTCCACAGAATATTAAAATACATATAAATATACATTTGAACCACTTAACCTAATGATAACGTTTAAGATGTGAAGAGACTTTCAATTAGCATAACAAGAAAAGTTTCTGAAGACAATCACCTATTGCACTTTTAAATTTACAGCTAATTTTAATTTTAAGGTGAACTATCCCTTTCATTTAAATGCCATCCCTATAGTTTTCCAGAAAAGAAATGATGGCAAGAAAACCATAAAACAAAAAAATTAAACCATGAGGCATTGACTGTATGTCCATAACAGCAACCTTATATACAACTCTCACAGGCCTCGTACAAGTTGAGATGGATTGATATGAAGTGAGGAGTGAATTTGAGCTGTCTGATAAGCCCTAATCTTAAATAACTCCACTAATGTGACTCCATTAAAATCCATTTGGAGAGCTGGATCTGGCTCAGCGTGTGGGCCATAAATCAACGTGATATTCAGAGGGGGTAAAGATCGAAGGAAATCACATAACCTTAGGCGTATTATTTAATTCAAAATACTAAAGCTGTAAGAAATGGACCCGTCTAATTTTGCAAGTAAAAGAAAAATGCCTGACCTCTGGACCTGGTGTGAAGTGGCGACTTTAAGATTAAGATTAAGCTTTTTCTTACACAACCTCCAAGTCGGTTTCGTCATACTGACCTTCACCAACATGCTGCCTGAAACAATAAAGTAAACTGAAAATGTTTTGAATTTTGATCATCTTTCTTAAGATATATCATATTATAACAGAGCGGTTTAGATGAAACACAACATTAAAGTGGACAGTTTTTGTCGAAGAGCTTTAATTCCAGAGCCCAGCAAGCATAATGTTCTCATAACGTTAGTTTTTTGAAGCCTGTTTGATTATTTTATCTAATGAACCAAAGAAATGACCTTTTTTGCAGCCATAAAACCGCATTTGATATTCTCGTAACCAAAAACTAACATCTCCAGAAGATTCAGGAAATACAAGAACTTTTGGTGAGGTTTATCGTCATTCAAATCACCTGAATAAATTACGTGTCACACCTGTAATTCACTCCGAATTACGAACAGTACGCAGTGTGAACCGACGGTTAGACAGTCAATCGTGTGTCAAATACTCACGTGGTTTGGACAATTACGTAAAAAAAAAGCCATAAGCATTCAAGGAAATAATGACATTTAACATTTAAAACGGAGTGAAGAAGATACTATGTAGCTCTTACCTGTATGGTCAAATGCAAATTTCAGGAAATTCAGGAAAAGAAACTTGCTACTAGGTCTGATGCAGCCAGCTTGGCAACAGCCGTTATTAAACAGGTGATGCCTACTGCGACGCATTCGTCCAATCAATAACATGGAAACCGCTAATATGCAAATAATGACGTAAACAGCAGTTTAGCTAATTAAGAATAAGATTATGTGTATTATATGCAACAGGTAGCTAGCTGAAGTATTGTGAACATTGTGAAGAGTCAAACTTACTCGTTTAGCTGAGATTCAGTGATGCAGATTAGATATGAAAAGGCTAATGTTTTAATTAGAAGCAAAATACTAACTTTTAGGCCTACTTACTAGATATTTCCAGCAATTAGTGGAACCAAAAAACAAAGTAAACAATACACTGATCTGCTGAATCTGTAATTTAACATATGCTTACATATTTTAATGCTTTTGGTAAGCAGTATTCTGGGTATTCTTCCTTATCATTTTAAATGGTTCATAATCTGATATTTCGCTCTGATACAACCATAAACCTTTGATCAACATCTTTGTTTTCATAATTTTGGTGTCACTGATTGGATTCAGCGTTAAGCAACCTGTTTAGGCTCTAGAGCATTGCACAGTCCATATATTTTTTTTATACTTTTGGGCATTTCCTTATCAACTTTTCAGATTGGAGAAGATTGAAACAGTCTCTGACTAAAATTGATGCGCTTTTCATGACAATCTTTAAGACTTTTTCCTCTTTTCCTTTTTTGTATACAAAACATGCAAACACAATGCAGTCAGTTACCATTAAGCTATAACAGAACATTTATTTTGAGAGTAGATTTTTTTTTTCTCAAATCTATAAATCTTTATCAGAATGTTTCATTCCTAACCCGTTTGTTTTGGGGTCTTAACTGACAACAGCAAATTTGTATGGAAAAGTTAAGCTGGCGGCACGGTGGCCCAGTGGTTAGCACTGTTGCCTCACAGCAAAAAAGTCGCTGGTTCTCTCCGTGTTCGCGTAGGTTTTCTCCGGGAGCTCCAGTTTCCCCCACAGTCCAAAGACATGCACTTTAGGTGAATTGAACAAGCTAAATTGGCCGTAGAGGCATGCACGTGAGAGTGAATGAGTGTTTCCCATTACTGGGTTGCACCTGGAAGTGCATCCGCTGTGTACAATACATGGTGGATAAGTTGGCGGTTCATTCCTCTGTGGTGACCCCTAATGAATAAAGGGACTAAGGCGAAAGAAAATGAATGAATGGAAGTGACTTAAGGTGATTTTGTGAAAAGATTCCAACAATTGAGTAAAAAGATGCAACTGATTACTGAAAATACTGATTCCTCTTATGAACTTTCAAGGTGAGCTTAGTGAGATTTTTAGAGAAAACTAATTTTAATTTAACTAAACTAATTTTAAAACAGTTAAAAAAATTATTTAAACTAATTTTGACTCTATGTTTTATTTAGTCTCAAAATGTAGACGTGTGAATCACAATTATTATATGTTTTTACATTTGTTTTTTCACCATTTTGAAATTTGCCAGTGCTACTGACTTTCATTATGCTCATAAATAGTGACTTAACACGTCTACAGCAGGAGAAAAGTCATATTAGAAGTTAATAGTGACTTTTGGGTGAACTACTTCTTTAAATAACTATATTACCAGGTCATGACACAGTCATCCCACAGTTCTCATATGTAAGACATTACATATGACTCTTGTTATGCCCTGGCAGGGCCAGTGCAATATTGTGGAAACTTCAGGCATTTAATGAGGCTGGTTGCAAGAAGACAGTCACGTAAGCTTCCCAAGAGTCGTCCATTTATAACACTGACAGGTGTTGTGTGAAACTCGGCCTCTCCATCAGCTGGTAGGTAAAGAGTCTGAAGAATTAACATCTGCTGAGACAATCTTGCTTAGGGGTGTTGTATCATGATTCAGAAAAGGTTTGCAGTCTTTTCATATTTTCAGGGGGAAAAATTCAGAGGTAAAAAACAAAATAGAGCCAAAACATTCATGCTGTGAAATATTGCAATTTAAGCTTTATAATGAAGTTAAATTTATGTATGTAATGTCATACATACAATTAATATTAAATGCAAGTGACTACTTGAATATTTCTAATAATATTTGTAAAAATAAAATGTCAAATATATTTCATGTCAAAATAAATCATGTTCACTCTGACCTGTGCTTATTAAAATACAAATAAATACATTTTTTATTATTTTATTAACTTGACAAATTGGTAAACATTGTTGTATGAAGAGCAGAAGCAAAAGATTTCAATTTCAGTAAATTCAATTTCATTAACTTATGATGACCTTTCATGCATACGGGTGTTCATTTATGTTTCATCTCGGTCTCTCCTTGGCAGATGAGTGTGATGTTAAAAATAAAATAGGCCTTTTAATGATTAGCTCACATTCATAGGTTTCATTTTCAGCACAAATGGATGTAAGCTGATAAGTTCACAGAGTCTCTTTATTCTGTATTTACTGGAGGAAAGATCTCTTTAAAAACAGATCTGATTAATAGTGAGAGTGACAGATTAAGTGGTAGACGAGTATGTGCTGAGCTCAGAAATAAGATATGAAGAGGGCCGGTCTGTGGAAAGAGCCAGAAAGGAGACAGAGGTCACTGTAGAAAAGAGATATTTCCCTGAGAAAAATGAACATGTACCCGAGTGTCAACATTTCAGATCTTCATTGGAGCATGCAGGGCATTCCACTCAGCAGTCATCTAGGCATGCAAATTCAGACTGTGTACTTGTTTGGGGAAAGATAGTTCATTAAAAATATTTTTTTTTATATCATAAATTTTGTTTGATGAGCTCAAATCCCACTAAAAATACTTTGCAAGCCCAGCTAATGATACACAGTAAAAAAAAACATTATAAAAAGTCAGAACATTATATGTTTTTAAGTAAATTTTGACTTAGTTTAATAATTTAATCAGATTTCAACCACATTTTTAGAGTTATACACAGTTGAACTTAATATTTTTAGTCAGTTTGATCGATGTATGTTGAGATGACTGGAAAAAATCATTTGACTCAACTAAGAAAATGTAGGCAGCAAGATTTGAGTCACAACAATAAATGTTTTAAATGGCACATTTCACCCCTTATACAAGATGTAAGATAAGCCTTTGAGATCTCCAGAATGTGTCAGTAAAGATTCAGCTCAAAATGCCCATCATTCATTTATTAAAGCCTCCAGAATCTGCCCAATTTGGTGTCCGAGTACATTGTAGCTGTTTTTGTAGACTGTGGCCTTGAATGAGCTGCTTCTTCCCGCCCAAAGTTCTGCTTCTCATCGTGCGTTATGTCAGATAAACAGCGGACAGACTCAGATGAAGCAGAAATACAGCTCGTTAGTCAAAAATACCACATAAGTTTATTTAATGTGGTTTATTCAAGCCTTTCTGAAATGATGAGTCTCACACAAATGCCATTTGCAGTACACACACTAGGTCTGGGCCAGTATATGTTTCTGACGGTATGATAACCTTGGATTAAAATAGCACATTTTCAGAGTATCATGGTCTTGTGATTACTGCTCTAAAATAAGTTCTTTTTAAATGTCTGGGTAAAAAAAAGACAATTTATCTTATTTTAAGAAACAACTATAATGTTTAATTTTGGAGCAGTAAACATGTCAGGCTAAATAGTTAAAATAAATCATTGGCTCTCTTCATTAATTTCAAAAACACAGATTTATACAATAAAAAAATATTTTTATGTATATATATACACATTACATATACTTTGGGAGAGGTATAACAGAACATTTTAGCGGTATTAAAACCTTGACTTTTCTAAACCACGGTAAACCTTGAAACCGGTTATTGTCCCATGCCAAACACACACATTAGCGTTTACTGGCACCATGCGGCCATGGTGACTCTATCGGTTAAGAATTACAGCGATTTTTAATTCTTTATTTCAAACATGCTTCAAACGCGTCTTAAAAACGTTTTAAACTTATAAAAACCACAGAGAGTTGTGACAAATACTTAAATCCCGGTTTATTTGCAAAATAGAGAGAAAAATATAAAGAAAATGTAGGCAGTAAGTTATTTTACAGTATATAGTAGCAAAAATACAAATCATGCAACACCTTTTGAAGCCCTTTTGAAGCCCGAAAAAATAAAATACATTCGTTCGTGATGCTTGCTAGGGTGTGCCTAAGGTGTTTGGGGAGGCTTTGTCTGTGTATTCAGATAATGCTAGTAGTTTCTTGAAACACAGAAAGTTTTTGTTTGCATTCTGTTAATCAACATTATAAATCATTACAATATCAGGAGCAGTGCAGGCAAAGATTTTTTGTAAACTTGTGTAAAAAAAAAATCTAACACAATTTGTTGTTATTGGTAACACTTCATGGCATTTAGGATTAACTAATTGGCCAAATGTAAGTATTAAAACAGATACTAATAAAGCTACTATAAATAAATGTACTTATAAAAATCAATTCCTGAAATCTATTTCAGAGGTCAAATATTGGCCCTTATTATAAAAGTTCATTTCTATCTCTAGTGTATAAACAAGCGTTCAGTCATAAGATTCAAAGCTGACATTTTACCAATGTTTTAAGTGATGCGTTCCAGAACCTGGACGAGGATGTTATCTATGACGTCGCTGTTGTAATCCACATTCTCTGCATGAAGAGAAGGGATAAAAGACACCAGCAGACGGCTCAGGTTTTGACGCAGTGTCCTCAGTCGGACATCTTTCTCTTCCGTTCCTCTCTGACTCTGTTCTCTGAGCTCTGACAGTTGATTCTTCAGCTGATCGCACAGAGCAGACAGACCGTTCTTCTCCTCCTCTACCTTCTCCAGCTAAACACATAGCGATACAAAACTTCAGTACATTTAGGCAACTCATGAATTCATAACACAAATTTTATATTACAAGAAGACAGTAAGAGTCAAGTTTAACAGCCAGAAAGCTGTTCCGGAAAGTGGCTAAAGGTGTTGCTATCTTTAAAAAAAATTGGAGCTTGCTAGGGTGTTCTGGGAGGTTGCTAGGATGTTGCTATGTAGTTGCTAAGCTGTCTTTGGGGCTTCTCCACACCATAACTCTCCCAAATGCGGTAAAAACAATGAAGGTTTCCTAAGATTTTCACTGCTGGCACCATTGAAACCGGCGTTTGGCATTGGCACAAATGACTAAAGGTTTGGCTATAGCAACCCTGCCATGTATATTGACCCTGTGGAGCTCTTGATGAACAGTTTTGGTGGAAACAGGAGAGTTGAGGTGCACATTAATTCTGCAGTGAGTCGGGCAGCTGTTGTTTTATGTTTTTTGGATACAATCTAAGTTTGCACCCGGACATCCCTTTTAGACAGCTTCCTCTTGCGTCCACAGTTACTCCTGTTGGAAGTGGTTTGTCCTTCTTGGTGGTTTGCTCTTATTACCCTGGATACCGTAACTCTATATACGTTATAAAGACTTGCAGTCTTGGTCACAGATGCGCCAGCGAGACGTTCACCTCTTTTGAACTCATATACACTCACTGGTCACTTTATTAGGTACACCTGTCCAACTGCTAGTTAACGCAAATTTCTAATCAGCCAATCGCATGGCTGCAACTTTTAGGCATGTAGACACGGTCAAGAAGACCTGCTGAAGTTCAAACAAAGCATCAGAATAGAGAAGAAAGGTGATTTAAGTGACTTTGAACATAGCATGGTTGTTGAAGCCAGACAGGCTGGTCTGAGTATTTCAGAAACTGCTGATCTACTGGGATTTTCACGCACAACCATGTCTAGAGTTTACAGAGAATGGTCCGAAAAAGAGAAAATATCCAGTGAGGGGCAGTTCTGTGTGTCCAAATGCCTTGTTGATGCCAGAGGTCAGAAGAGAATGGCCAGAGGTTCGAGCTGATAGAAAGGCAACAATAACTCAAAAAACCACTTGTTACATCCGAGGAACATTTCCAGTACCTTGGTGAGTCTACACTAGGAAGGATTAAGGCAGTTCTGAACGCAAAAGGGGTCCAACATAGTATGTTGTACCTAATAAAGTGGCCAGTAAATGTATGTCACCCATAATGTTTTAAGTAAATATTTTAAGTATTTTAACCATTTAACCTGCGCCCTATTTTTGAGCAGTTTTCCGAAAAACAACTTACCCAACTGTAAATGTCTGTAGCTTTTGAACCATGTGGTCTATGTTCACAGATCTGGTTTTGTTTGAAACTAGACATTGGCTAGTTTGATACCCAAGGGTCAAAATAACTCAAAGTAGTAAAGCAACAGAGTAAAACATGGTAAAATAAAGGTGAAAGTAAATTGTGATTAGTTTTAATGAAATTCATTAGAGGAAAAATGGATGTGACTATCAGGATAGTGGCATGGAAACACCAGAAATATAAAGCTGAATGTCTCACTAGGTTTTGACTCAAATTTCATGATGATACTCCTAAAAATGCAGCTTCTGTAAGCTTTTATTTCAAAAAAGTCTAGGCGTCCTTTCTAAAAAGCCATTTGGAAACTCCAAATGGACACCTGGTAACCAAATGACTATATGAGTCAAAATTACATATTGCATATTTGCATATCTATTCAAAACTGTTCTGCCTACAAAACCACACAAGAAAAAAGTATTTTAGATCAACATTTGTGGCATTTCCTCATTTAGTGTCCATTTGGAGTCTCCAATTGACATTTTATAAAAAAAAACGCCTGGACTTTTTGGGAATAAAAATGAAAAATAAAAGCATTTTCTTAAGTAATAGCTTACAAAAACTACACATTTCAACTATTTTCAAAACATATTACTGTATTTTACTTTATGTAGTCTAAGAAAAAATTCAAAATGACGTATTTGCATTATCAATGTCTTTATTTCAAAATATTTTGGTAACAAAAACAATGCATCAAAAATCATATTTCCAAAAAAAAATGCAACAACTATTTTAATTTTAATTGTACATTACAGATTTTCATTAGAACAAACCTAAAATACTAAAGTGCAAATTATAATGTAAATCAAATTGTAAAACATTTTTATATTTATAGTATTTACAGTGCAGAAGGACACACAAGACAGTCACTGAGGAGGTTTATTCTCTAATTATCTGCAACCCAAAGCCACTGAAAGAAAGGAAAGGGAGAGACAAAAAGTTTGTAAGCATAACTAATCAAAATTGTAAGACTGTCTGTTTGTGTGTTTTGTATGAGAACTTACCTGCAGTGCATTGCCTCCTGCTTCCAGGCACCCATTTGCTCCATGTAAGCAGAACAAAAAATCTGCCATCATTACAAAGATGATCAAATGATCAAAACAGCTAACATTAAACAACAAATGTCAAATACGTGATAAAATATACAAATATTCAAGAGAACGGTGATGAAACTTACCGATCTAAACATGGATTGCGCATGTAAACAAAGCTGAATCCATGGCTCGGTTTTCGACTATTTCAGTCTATCGATCCATGTTTCCGCATCCATTCCTCGCCTGTCATGCTCCAGAACAGTATGGAGACCACAAAACTGTTTTGATGTCGACTTTATTTGATAGAGAGGCTCAGATGTGAGTTTTGGAGACCGATCCATGCGTTGATCTAGAGCTCGCTGCTATAACACTTCACCAGTACATTCGCTACGCGCGCGTATAGGCGGAAGCGCACGGAGAATACGCGTGTCTTTCAGCCCACACCATGTGCACAAATGACGTAAACTGTGTATCTCTGTAAAGGTCAGTTGATTGGCTACTTCATCCATCCATCAAAACTTTGCTGGCTAGGCATTGGCTGGCATTGTTCAGCGTCAGCGCGAGGAGAGAAGACTGACAGCTGGCTGATCCAGTCAGAAGTTGGTAATGTTTTCCGACTGGTAACAGGCTTTGTGATTGGGCTATAGAGACGGGGGAGGGCTCATTTTGACAGGAAGAATCTAACCCATAAGCATAGCAGTGTTTTTTATCATTGGAATGCGGTGTATAATAAATATTTCATTTAAAATAGACATCATGCGTTATCGGAGCCTAAATGGCTCGAACATATTTTTAGTTTTTTCCTAATTCTTCCTTTGTTTTGGACGAAAAACTGGGATGCATTTTGAATACTAGACCCTTACACTCATCTGCATGCTGTTGTTTCTTGGATTCGTTCTCGCTGATCAGAACTACAGGCGACGAAACGTAAGCATTACCGTGCATTTTTTGTATGTTTAAATTTCCGTCCTTCCGGATTTGATTTAACCCTTTCCTCACTGGTTCACATATTTGAAAAACAAGTTCAAAACATGAAACTAGAGTGTCATAGCTTTTAAACGATGCCTTGTTTTTTATAAATAGTTTAATATCTGTAATAAACGAAGGTAATAAATTCTACCGCAACGCCCAGCCACGCTCAGCCACGCCCCTTTCGGCCCGTATACGGGCCCCTGCTGGCAAAAGGGTTAATATTTTAAGTATAGCAATATTTTAACTAAAATTACTCTGCTAACTAAGCCTTCAGACTCTGCTCTTACTAGTGCAATGTGCAATCAATAAAGTTTGGCCACCAGGCTGCTCAAATTTAGCCATGAATCCTCCAACACTAAATTGGCCAGTGTTTCAGTTGCATCATTCAATCCCTGTATATAACACTTACATAACTATCACAGACAATTGAAATATCCCAATGCTCAAATAAATGATCTTACCCTGCTGAGAAGCTGGTTTCTCTCTTCCTCCAGGGCGGCGCTGTCCTCCCTCAGCTCCAGCAGCTCCTGACGGCACACATTTCTGTCGTTCATCAACTCCATTAAATCATCCTGCCACCTCCGCTGCACCTCTGCCAGCTTCCATCCCTCTTCCTCCTCCTCTTCCTCACCATCAACACCACTTCCATGACGCGCCACCTCTTTCTTCTCATTTTTCAGGGCCAATTCAATTATCTGCTCCGTCACCGAGCTGCGCTCCCCCCCTGTCCCAGATGATGCATCTCTTTCACATACGGGACCCCGATGCGATTCCAATCCTTTCATCACGGAAGATTTTCTCTCCTTGTTCAAAGCAGGCCGGAGAGTTTGAGAAGAGAGATCTTCTAGAGGGGTGAACGGGGCGACGGGAAAAGATTGAGTCACTTCAATCTGGGTTTCTGGGGCAGATGATTTCTGCTTTACTCTGGAGAGATGGAAAAAAAATAACAGACAAGCTTTTATAAGTGTTTTCCACCTTTTTACTACATCCTATGATGCTTTGCGTGAATTACAAGAAGAACTTTCCATAAAAACTATCAATCAGTGTAGTGTTTTGAAACACTAGATACAAAGATGTGACATTATTCTCTATCCATTGAATTTTAAAAGGCACCAAACAGTATTAGGACTACTCAATTACTCACAGCAGACCACGCATAACCCAAATTAGTCTTTTTTTATATTACTTTATTAAATAGTACAGTTCTGAAGAGAAATCAAAGCAAAAACAATCTGGAGGAACATCATTCATCATGTGGAGGAACAAAACACACACACACAAAAATGCCAGTAGAGGTTTGGCCACATATAAAGTCACGTTGAAATACCAAGCGTAATGTTATTTTCACGACGGATAAAAATAAAGCACAAAGCCAAAGATATCTCTCACTCAGTTTTTATTTTGGATATGGATTATTTGTGATGTGCTCCGGTTTCCCCCACAGTACAAAGTCATGTTCTATAAGAGACTAGGATGGAGGACTAGGATACTTTATTTCTTTCATGTCTATGGTCATTGTCTACAGTAGAAAAATCAATCCTGTGATTAGTCCAATTTAATCACACATAGAAAGACACAAATCACACAACCTCAAGACATGGACTCTTTATAAATGCAGCAAACCTTTTAGAAACATTAAAAATGTCTAAGATGTGGTTCAAAATCCTTACTCGCAATGATCCAGAGACTTTTTATAGACTGCATGTCACTGAAAATGATGGATGTCGACTGTATGATGACTGAAATCACCAAACAGCCTTAAATAATCACTAAATGGAACGAATGAAGAATGGAAGGAAGGGCCAAATAAAAGGAAGGACCGAACTAGGAATGGAAGGAATGATTGAAGAACCAAATAAATAAATGAAGGAAGGATTCAAGGAAGGACTGAACAAACTAAGGAAGGAAAGAAGGAACGAACGAATTAACAAAGGACCTAACGAAGGAAGGAACAAAAATATGGAAGAAAGAATGAGCGAACAAATGAAGGGAGGAAAGAAGGAAGGACCAAACGAATGAGGGAAGAATTCAAGGAAGGACTGAACAAACTAAGGAAGGAAGGAACGAACAAACGAATGAACAAAAGAACCTAATGTAGGAAGGAACAAAAATATGAACGAACGAATGAGTGAACGAAGGAAGGAGGGAACAAACAAATGAAGGAAGGAAGGAAAGAGCAAACAAATAATTGAAGGAAGGTTGGAAGGAACAATTGAAAATTGAAAGATCCCTAAATACACTACATGTTGTTTGTGCAGTGTAAATGTAACATTCTTTAAACGTATCAACTTTTCACAGCGTAATACTCACTACTCTTGAGTACATTTAAAAGGGCTACTTTTTACTCATATTTTGAGTAATATTTACTACAGATACTTTTACTCTACTTGCACTACATTTTTGGGCAAGTAATGGTACTTTTACTTGAGTATGATTTTTCAGTACTCTTTCCACCACTGCTATATGGGATCTAAATTGACCGTAGTGAATGAATGTGTGTTTGAATGCAAGAGTGTATGTGTGTTTCCCAGTACTGGATTACGGCTGGAAGGGTATCCGCTACATAAAACATATTCCAGAATAGTTGGCGGTTCATTCCGCTGTGGCGACCCCTGATAAATCAGGGACTAAGCCAAAAGAAAATGCATGAATGAATGGACTATTTGTGATGCAGTGGTTTGTTTCAGTTAAGTCAAAATTCCACAAATCAAAAGTGCAACCCGCCATTTGAGATGTCTTCCCAACAAGTAATTTTGTATTTAAATGACATCTATCAGATGTCCAAACATAGACGTCTTTGCTAAAACAAGAGGAAATTAGGGCTGTCAGTGAAAATGAAACAGAAGTCTGACAATTGTTAAAAAATAGACAGAAGCTGCCACTTTAGCTCTCAAAGGACAATTAAATTAGGCAATGTCTTTTTTATGTATCTGTGTATGCATATTTTGTTTGTTTCCACACTGTAAAAGGTTGCCTTAAAATTTTAAGCTGAATCAAATTAATCTAATGAGTCCATTACGATCGCCTCATAGCAAGAAGGTCGCTGGTTCAAGCCTCGGCTGGGTCAGTTGGCATTTCTGTGTGGAGTTTGCATGTTGTTCGCGTGGGTTTCCTCCAGGTGCTTCAGTTTCCCCCACAAGTACAAAGACATGCGGTAAGCTAAATTGTCCATAGTGTATGAGTGGGAATGAGTGTGTATTGATGTTTCCCAGTGATAGGTTGCAGTTGGAAGGGCATCCGCTGCGTAAAACATATGCTGGATAAGTTGCTGGTTCATTCTGCTGTGGCAACCCCAGATAAATAAAGGGACTAAGCCGAAAAGAAAATGAATGAATGACCTAAAAACATATGCTGACTAATTGATCATATAATTATTTACAGCGCACTTGTGTGTTTTTCTTATGTCATTTATATCATGTATTAGGCCCCGTTTACACTAGTGCGTTTTCGTTTTAAAATGCATAAGTTTTGCTACGGTTACGTCATCCGTCCACACTACGCCGGAGTTTTCGATGTGCGAAAACGGAGCGTTTTAGAAACGCTGGAGAGGCCGTTTCCATTCTAAAACGCTGCTGTTGCATCTCAGTGTGGATGGAGGGAAACGCAGACTTTTGAAAACAGAGGCGTGGTTGCTGAGATTCGCTACGTGATTGGGGCTTTGGGTCATTGCGTATTCTTCCCTTATTTGTCAAGCGCACGTGGCTATAACGCCACCGGCAGACGGCAGACCAGTCTTCACTGTAAACACTGTATTTTCGATAGCCATGGATGTTTTATATTCATTTGTTACTTTAAGTAACAACTCGACCTCGTCGTCTGTCCACAAAAAGACCTCTCTTGCTTTCTTTGCCATTGCATTCATCGTTCAACCAGCGTTTGTTGACTAACAATAACCAAATGCCGAGCGAGACACATGCTTCCTGTTTATACTTGAACGCACATGCCCAGAGTGCGCGAATGGTCACGTGATATACGTTTCTGGTGGAGTAGTGAAGACGAAGATCTGTTGAGACGCTGGGTGAAAACGCGAGTGTGGACGCGGATCATTTTCTTGCTAAAACGCCGTTTTAAAACTAAAACGCACTAGTGTAAACGGGGCCTTAGTTAACTAGGATTATCATTGTGACCTGATCAAGACAAAATGTTTTTTACTTAAATTGTCTTTTGAGAGCTAAAGTGGCAGTGTGGCGGTTTTGTTTACTTCTGTCTTTATTGTGTTTGGCTTGATCGTGCACCAGCCTTCAATTTTTTTTAGTGTGCGCACATTGATTTCTTTGTGTCAGCCTAAATTTGGCATCTTTGGAGCTTTAGTGTTGCCACCTTTTTGGATATATATATAT
>CAIGQQ010004000.1:2681958-2706113 GCA_903798035.1 Danio albolineatus
ATATATATATATATATATATATATAATTATTTTTATTTTTTTTTATTTTTTTTTTATTGTACATAAAATCATCAAATAACCTGACTTCACATGTGTAGTCATGCATTCCTGTCTATTTGATGACTGATCACTAAGGCCAGACGGAATCTGCGGACACTTGTTGCTATTTCTGCAGAATATTTTGCTAAAAATCTGCAAATTTATGCGGAATGATTTTAGGAGTATCGTAACTAAAACCTTAATATATAAAATAAAAAGTAATACTTTTTTTAACTTTTATTTAATGTTTACAATGCGAATCCAATTAGATCCATTTTATTTGGTAAACAAAGCAAGTCTCTCATATAAAATCTCTACTAAAAGACAGAAAATATTACTTTACAAACTATAGTGAATAAATCACATGAATATTTTCATATTAGTCAATGTTATTACTGAAATTAAATTGAAAACTGAATAAATATAAATTTACAAACATTTACACCAGTAAACAAACAGAATCAATGATGGGCTAAAAATCTGCTGAAATCTGCGGAATTCTGCGCGCGCAGATTCCGTGTGGCCCTACTTATCACTGATAGCCCAAATTTAGCCTTGTTTCAGCAAAGACATCTATATTAGGGTGTCTATTAGATGTCTTTTAACACAAAAAAATCTTGCTGGTAAAAAAAGATGGAAAGTAAACATGTTTACTGTAGAAATATTAATTAACAATGATTATCTGTGCTATTCTTACCTGTTTAGAGAGTTGGAGACGGCAGTGAGGTTAATGAGGGGCAAAGGAGACCTCTCGGCTAAAGATAGTCCTGAAAAAAAAATTCATGCAAAATAATGACACTTTTCTATTTTTTTCCCACACAAAAATAGTTGGAACATTTTAAAAATATATATTTTTTGATGTCTTACACCACCATTCAAACTTTTGGGGTCACTAGCTGGGTTTCTGTCCTAACATGAAGAGAAATCTTTGCAAAAAACATCCCAAATGTCATTTCCATCAAGTTGTTGTATTGTATGGTTGACTGTAGTATTTGGTCATGTACTGTAGGTGTAATGTTTGCCAAGTCACAGTTTATTTATTCATTCCATTTTTCATTCATTCATTTTCTTGTCGGCTTAGTCCCTTAATTAATCCGGGGTCGCCACAGCGGAATGAACCGCCAACTTATCCAGCTCATGTTTTATGCAGCGGATGCCCTTCCAGCTGCAACCCATCTCTGGGAAACATCATTCCATTATTTCCATTATTATTATTTACCATTATTTATTTTATCCCTTTTCACACAAATCCAAAACCACCTTAAGTAAATGTAAAAGCTTTATTTTGATAATTTATTATGCACAAGTTGACATTTTCATCACTCATTTCTCATGCATGCAGTACTTGACATCATTTATAATAGCCTGGATTTGCATGTTTTTGTTGTTTTGTTTATGTTATGTTATGTTTTGACAAATCTAGCCAACATGGAAAAAATGTCTATTATTTTATAACGTTTAATTTATCAAGGATGATTTGCATTGGCTAAAGGGTATTTACAATATCACAAATGATTTCATATTAAGAATAACTTATTATGTATCATAGTTTCTACAAAATATTAAAGCAACAAAACCATTTTCAACATTGTTAACAATTGAACATTCTGTATTAGAATGCTCATATTTTTCAATATGTTCCCTTTCAGTGCTGTTTCTCATGAAAAGCCAAAGTTTAAGGGGTTTCTAATGATGCTTTTCATTAACACAACCAAAAGCCACAGCAGAGCCACTTAAACTAAGTGATAAGGTGGGTCAGAACTATTAAAGTATGAATTTTAATGTGCCATTGCTTCTTTACCAGTCAAAACAGGGGCTGGTGGATGTCTGGGTGCTTGACTGGATGGTAATTCTCCTAGTTGGTCTTCAATCTGTGTGTTCTGAAAGGGGAAAAAAATCTGATATCACCTTTTGGTGATCGTTTGCACTACAGTGACACTACAAGCTTGGTTTAACACATTACAGTTACATGATATCTGAACCTGATAACCTGATACATGATAACCTGAACTTTATAAAACTGAATAATAAACTGCAAGACAAACATGTTAGGCCTATTTTTTATTTCATCCTAAAATTATGATTTTTAACCCATGTGTTCCATTCACAAATGAAGACATCTGAAATACAATTCAAGATTTCTGTGCTTCTAAAAGTCTCTTCAAACATTCATGCATTTTCCTTAGGCCTAGTCCCTTTATTCATCAGGAGTCGCCACAGTGGAATGAACTTATACAGCATATGTTTTACACAGTGAATGCCCTTTTAGCTGCAACCCAGTACTGGGAAACATCCATACACACTCATTCACACACATACACTACGGCCAGTTTAGCTTATTTAATTCCCCTATAGCGGAACTGGAGCACCTGGAGGAAACCCACGCCAACACGGGGAGAACATGCAAATTCCACACCGAAATGCCAACTGACCCAGCCGGAACTCGAACCAGCGATCTTTTTGCTGTGAGGTAACAGTGCTAACCACTGAGCCACTGCACCGCCCTGACTTTCATTGAAAAATAATAAATAAATAAATATTAATATTAAATAAATATTAAGGATATAAGGATCTAGAGCATGGGTGCCCAAACTCGGTCCTGGAGGGCCGATGTCCTGCAGATTTTAGCTCCAACTTGCCTCAAGACACCTGCACGGATGTTTCTGGACAGCTAATAATAGCTTTATTAGCTAGCCCAGGTGTGTCTGATTGGTGTTGGAACTAAACTTTGCAGGACACTGGCCCTCCAAGACCGAGTTTGGGCACCCTTGCTCTAGAGGTTTAATTAAACTTCAGAATACACAGTAAGCGATGAGTTGACTTTACTTTGAAAAACTGAGTAAACACTGCCTTAAAAAAAATTGTAAATGAACTAATTATACAAATTAAGGTACTTGAACTTAATACTTTTAAGTTTGAACAGAATTAATTAAAATTTTTAAGTAACGCCAACTTTTTTTACTCGCATTACTTGTTTACTCACATTTTTAAGTAATTGCTTTTTACAGTGTACTCGGATTGAAACATTCAGTCATTCATTTTCCTTCGGCTTAGTCCCTTTTTCATCAGGAGTCACCACAGCAGAATTAACCGCCAACTATTCCAGCATATGTTTTAAACAGCGGATGCCCTTCCAGCTGCAACCCAGTACTGGGAAACATCCATACACACTCATTCATTCACATACACAATTTAGTTCATCCAATTCACCTATAGCGCATGTCTTTGGACTGTGATGGAAACCAGAGCACCCGGAGGAAACCCACGCCAACAAGGCGAGAACAAGCAAACTCCACACAGAAACGCCCAGCCGGGACTCGAACCAGCAACCTTCTTGTAGTGAAGCAACAGTGCTAACAAATGAGCCATCATGTCACTCTTAAAACATTCAGTTCAAGTATGTTGTTATTTTTTAATCTCGTTATGATTATTTTTAAGCATCAGCAGTTATTATTACTGCTGTAATTGTACCAGGATTTTTAACACTTTGTATATTTGCATATGCTCTGATTACGACAGTCAGAATATATTAGTTTAAAAATAAATCAGTTAGACCTATAATAAGAAAAGGAAATTAATGCAGTTCCGTCTCACCGTTTTCAACCAGCTCCATTCACATAATTAAGAATAAAAATGGCGCAAAAAACAGAAAAATAATGAGCAAATATGAAACAATTAAAGGAGAGTCATTCACAGGTGAACCTAATTAGACAATCTGATTCATTAGCATGCTATTTGATTGTCTAGTTAATGTAATTTCTTCTTACCTCCTGAACATTCTCCTCAAGCAGACTCTTTGTGTTTCTCCTCCTGAATAAACCCATGCAAAATATAATAACGTTTCTGTTATCTTTAATAATAGTATAAAATAATAAATCAATATACAGTATTATCATTATAACTTACTGGCGTTTAAATGGTTTAGGGTACGACTTCTGATCTTCATCCTCGTCTTCTAGTTCTTCTTCTACCTGGCAGTTTCTGTGTGGAGATTGACAGTTATTATCATTGTTTATTATGTTGGGTGTAGGGCAACGCTCTGGCTCAATGGTTAGCACTGTTCCCTCACAGCAAGAAGGTTGCTGGTTTGAGTACCGGCTGGGTCAGTTGGCACTTCTATATGGAGATTGCAGGTTCTCCCCATGTTTGCGTGGGTTTGCTCCAGGTGCTCTGGTTTCCCCCACAGTCCAAACACATGCGCTATAGGTGAATTAAAGAAACTACGATGACCATAGTGTAAGAGTGTGAATGAGTGTATGGAGGTTTCCCAGTATTGGGTTGCAGCTGGAAGGGCATCAGCTGTATAAAACATATGCTGTAAAAGTTGGTTGTTCGTTCCACTGTGGTGACCCCTGATGAAAAAAGGGACTAAGCCGAGGAAATAGAATGAATAAATATTGTTGGTTGTATTGATTGTAGGCCTCATAAATCAAGCAGTTTATTATAACGCTGTTCTGTGCAGTCTAATAAAATGCACAACATATTAATGTGTCTATGGCATATTCTACAAAGACAAACTGGAAATCGAAGCATGTCATGATTTTGCCAAGAACGATGCAATCCTGGATTAACATCTATGTTCATCTTGGAACATCAATTTTGTTGGAAAATGTAATCCATACCCATTCCCTACCCCTAAACCCAACCCTAACTGTAAATTAGTCCCAAAATCAGAGGCGAACAATAGTTGGATAGCAATCATGTGGAAGTGCATTTACCTAACCTAAGCCTAAACTTAACATAAACGGTAAACATTAATTCTAATTGGCTGATTGAAATGTTATTCCAGGATCAACATCGATGTTCTTCCAGGAACAGGGTGAAATCAGGTTGGCGGGAAGAAAGCGAAGGGGTGTGATGTCACTTGCATGGCGACAAATGACACAGTTCATGCCAAAACTGATTATTCATCAAGATTTCAACATTCTTTTCAATATAGTTTCACTCTGTTAGCTTTAAGGGAATCTATGGGCTATATGCACACAGACTTTTAATTTTCAGCCAGGCAGCCCAAGGATTTCCAGTGAACTGTCTTTCCATTACAAAATTGTCATGTTTAAGATCTGATTTCTTTAAAAATCAGCGATCTTCACTGCCTATTAGATATACGATATGAAGTGGGTCTCAGATTGGACAAGAAGCACTGCATTAAACTCCATTTCCCCCCACCATGTCTATAAAAATATGACTATTTTTTATTGGAATTTCTGCGCTAGCCTTTGCTACTGATGGCGCTAGTGGTTTCAATGGTCTTTCATCTCGTACTCTTACTCTTGAACAACTAAATGAATGCTTAAGTCTATTAAACTGAACGTATTGTAATTACATCACAACATCGATGCTGTAAAAACAGTCACATTAAGCTTTCAACGAAAGTTTATCGTTGGCTTTAAAACTCAAGCTGTGCATTGAGCCCATTAGCTAGTGTGCCCCTAAACAGTAACAAAAATTAGCATTTAGAAGATATAAAACTGATATAGGGCGCCACGGTGGCCTAGTGGTTAGCACGTTCGCCTCACAGCAAGAAGGTCGCTGGTTCGATCCCCGGCTGGGCCAGTTGGCATTTCTGTGTGGAGTTTGCATGTTCTCCCTGTGGTTGCGTGGGTTTCCTCCGGGTGCTCCGGTTTCCCCCACAGTCCAAAGACATGCGGTACAGGTGAATTGGGTAAGCTAAATTGTCCGTAGTATATGTGTGTGAATGAGAATGTATGGATGTGTTTCCCAGAGATGGGTTGTGGCTGGAAGGGCATCCGCTGCGTAAAACAAATGCTAGATAAGTTGGCGGTTCATTCCGCTGTGGCGACCCCGGATTAATAAAGGGACTAAGCCGAATAGAAAATGAATGAATGAATGAAAACTGATATAAACAGCCAAAGCTTGCAGTTTGTCTCTTTCATCTAAATGGATCAAAGATGTTTTGCCATCACCTCATACTTCAGTTTCTCATCAAGTCTTGACCAATCAAATGCTCTCTAGAATCTGACATGCCCCACCCCCTTCAAGATGTTTTCCATTTGCTTTTCATTTGATGCGTTTGAGCTCAACCACTCTCACTGGCAGAGCTGTGATAAAAAAGAAACGCTATTGGCTGTTTTTTTGAAAGGGATGAGCTACTCATTGTCATTTTTCAGTTGAGATTACATCAAACATCGAATTAAAAAATGCCCATTTCAAAGCACTTCACAGGACCTTTAAGCATTCTCAAACCAAAATGTTAATCCTTTAGCAGGGATTTGAACAAGGGTAATCCAAAACTCAAAATGGTAATCCATTGACCTTGAATCAACGTCAATTATTTCTGCCCATCATTCGAAGTCCTTCCGAAGCCCCTATTTCTAATTTCCTTCATGATATCATGGCATTACTATTCTGTTTCGGTCACCTGAACTGTGGGTCGTAGTTCATGCTGCAGAACCATTTCTCCGGCAGCTCAGTGATGCCATCTGGAAGCCTCCGCCACTTCAGACAGTTGTCACACTGAACCCACACTTGATCTGGAAGTTTCCTGGAAGACGACCATCAAGAGAAGACAATGCAGAATTAAAGGGACAGATCACCAAAAAAACAAACAACAGAAGTCAAATTCTGACATTATTTATGGACTCTGATGCTGTTCCAAACTCAAGAATTTCTTTCATCGCATGAACACAAACTGAGAAAGTTTGGAAGAATGTGTTTAACAATGGCAGAAGATAACTTTAACACAAAATAATACATTACTTAAAGTCTGTAGGAAATTTAGAAGTGACGTTTTTTCTTGTCAAAGCAGAGACTAGGAGCCTTTGGAGTTCTGAAAGCAGGAATTTTTATTGAGAATTTGCTGATTGTACTCTACACTGAGTAGATTGTACTCTACTACTCTACACTAAGCCTTTTCTTAGAGTTGTCTTGTATTTAATCTAAATATCTAAAAATTCTTAAATCAAGAAGCATTTCCTGACAAGTAAAACATATTGTCTTTAAGAAACAATATGCCAAATTTAAGTGAGTTTCTCTTTTAAAAACTGCAAAATAATCTGCCAATGGGGTAAGCCAAATAATCTCATTCTTCTTTTTGACATAAGATTATTTTGCTTACCCCATTGGCATATAATTTAGCATTTTTTAAAGGAGAAACTCACTTAATTGACACATTTTATTTCTGAAAACAAGACGATATGTTTTGCTTGTCTAAGAAACGCTTCTTGATTTAAGAATCTTTAGATATTTGGATTAGAAACAAGAAAAACGCTAAAAAAGTAAAGCTCTTTTTGCAGTGTAGGCATCCAAGTCTCACACTTTCTTTTATAGGCATTCCTTAGAGATTTTGGCACAGGTGTCAGAGGTGACACATTTAAAATGACAGTAAAAACAGGATGGTACAGGATGTCACCCCCACTGTGAGCTCTAGCCAAGATCATCCCTTCAGATAACAGTACTAGAAAGTTCAAACGGCACCTTGTAACGATAGCTTGTGAAATGTAAACATTCTCACCCAGTTTGACTGTTTAGCCTCAGAGATCAGAGACAGGCAGAAATATTGAATCTATATTGAATCAATGTAGGAAGCTATATTGAATCTAGTCCCATTATGTTCTTCTTAAATGGCCAATACAGTGTAGTTTTAATATAATGTTATAAACAAATGTTAATCTGAAAATCCAAGCGAACAATTGCTTATTTTAGTATGTTGATGTTCAACTGAAATGGAATATTGGAGGTGGGGGGGCTGGGGGGAGAGAATTGGGGAGCTTTCTTTCTGCACCTCATTCCCTCTTGTAAACTAATGGTAAGGGAGGCATGGTTAAGTATACAGTATTTTAATATCGTCAAAGGAGAAACACCGCCTCTCCAAACACAGAAGCAAATTATCAGACTTTGCTTGAATATTAGCAATACAGACATTTTTTAGTGGATTAACTTAAACACAGATTTATTGCTCACCTAAAGAATAACGATGTGAGCTAGTAAAAAAAACATTGTAAATTTTAATCTCTAAAATGGTCAAGAAAAATAATGTTTTAGATTCATTCTTTTCCAGAAAGTTCTACAACCCAGACTTTAACTCAGGGCCCCGAATCGATATAGCAATCGGAATTAAATTTAAAGTCAATTAATAGCAACTAATTGCATAGTGGAATTTTCCACATCAGTATCTGTTGGAGTAGAGCTCAAGGTCCAAATTGGTAATAGTGTTAAATGTTTTTGTTTTTACAGAGTATTTGATGAATCGTTTAAATTGCTTCAAAAAAAAAAAAAAAGATTCATTCACAAATCATTGCTTCAAATCATAAATATTTCAAACACAAACACAAATGTTTTATGATCTTTTTATGTTGATGGTTTACATTTTTTTATTCCATCAGTGACAGTTATCACTCAAAGAGTGACATTCCAGAAAATGCCACCCCTGTGTAAACTACAACAGTATTTATTATTATTCTAAATTAGTATTTGTATTTTTCAGGTTATGGGTAGGTTTAACTTTAAGTTATTTTATGCACTTTTTAAAATATCTCTATTTACATGGGGGCTCAGTTATTAGCACTGTTGCCTCACTGCAAGAAGGTCGCTGGCTCAAGTCTCAGCTGGGTCAGTTGGCATTTCTGTGTGGAGTTTGCATGTTCTCCCCGTGGTTGCGTGGGGACTAACTCAAAAAGAAAATTAATGAATGAATGCTTTTGAAACATTTGATGGAAGTGAAATTAAAAATGAAAATGCTGTTTATTTATTTTTATTTTTTTGAAATATAAAGGACAAAATAGGGCGCCGCGGTGACGTAGTGCATAGCACGATCGCCTCACAGGAAGAAGGGTGCTGGTTCGAGCCTCGGCTGGGTCAGTTGGCATTTCTTTGTGGAATTTGCATGTTCTTCCCATGATTGCGTGGGCTTCCTCTGGGTGCTTCAGTTTGCCCCATAAGTCTAAAGACATGCACTGTAGGTGAATTGGGTGAGCTACACTGTCCTTAGTGTATGTGTGTGAATGAGAGTGTATGGTATTTCCCAGTGATGGGTTGCAGCTGGAAGGGCATCCACTGCGTAAAACATTTGCTGGATAAGTTCATTCCGGTTCATTCTGCTGTGGCAACTCCAAATTAATAAAGGGACTAAGCCGAAAAGAAAATGAATGAATAAATGAATGAAGGACAAAATATGTTTGCAGTTAACATTAACAAGGTCATATTCAGATACATTCAAAATAGACTAGATTAAGCCAGTAAATCTAGCAAATATTGTTGTGTTACATTCGTCCCTGCCAATGGTTTAAAGTGAAGTTATATTGGAGTTGTTCTACATTGATACAAACAGCTGATTTTCATAGACCATTGTTGTGAGCTAGTAACCACAGCAAAAAATACATCTCTCCTAAAAACATTTATCTTTCAAAATTAGGTTTTTATGAAAAATGTTACTTTCGTCCCCGCTCTCCCCTATAACATAGTGTTTCATACAAAAACAAAAATTAACTCACCATACACCATTATGCGGATCCAAACCTGAGTTTTTTTCTTCTGTCGAACACAAAAGAAGATATTTTGAAGAATATTGCAAGCCGGTAACCATTGACATCTATAGTAAAAACAAACACTATGAATGTCAATGGTCACAAGTTTCCAAAATATCTTCTTTTGTGTTCATCTGAAGGAAGAAACTCAAACAGGTTTGTGACAAGTGAGGGGTGAGTAAAAAACAAACACACTTGCAACTATTATGGTTACAGACAGGTTGTCGACAGCAATACTCACATCACATCCTCTACCGCCACAGTGCACTTTGGATTCTCTTTCTTTCGTTTGTAGCGGATTTCGTTCCAGTACTCCTCCAGTTTTATGCTGAGGTTGTGCATGATCTTCCTGTACAAAATAGTGCCTTTCCATCAAAGCAACCCAAGGGCATGATTTAGAGTAAATAGCAGCAGAGTGATAAACAGCGCACCTGTATTTATCGGTGTCATCAAAGTCTTGTTTGTTGTGAGTGGGCTGAAGAAAATTGCACTCTATAACACCAATAACGCCCACGCCTTTCCTCTCGGCCTGTTAGAAACGCAAAACCGACGCTTTCAGTATTGGATTTATGGGAATAAAGGAGCTGAAGCAACACGCAATCGTTTCAGGTTACCTTACATTGGCAGTTCACTTTCACGTACGGCTTTATTAGTCTGTTCTTATGGTACATCATAATCCCATAATGCTCTTTGCTTTTGGTATTGTATCCGAAGGTGATGCGCACACGCTTATTCTGAGGGAGGGGTTAAGAAATGTTCAGATTGGGATGGTGGTTATGTGTGTGTGTGTGTGTGTGTGCACTCCAAAACAACAACAACAACAACAAAAACACAATATTTTGAAAGGATACGAGGAATGATGGCCTGTAGTTGTCCTGCGCAATATGAGCCAGACTTTTGGATACCAGTTGACTCTTCACTCTTTGCCCTCGTATGATGATCTGCATGCGAGGTTTCAGGTATAAGATGCTACAGTATGCCTATGGGAAAATAATAACAGGTAAAAAAAAGAATGAATCTCCCACCTAAGAGTTTCAATTGCTGGAACATTTTGCAGGAGATTAAATAGCAAGTAACACAATAAATTAAAAGACTGAAATTATATATTTGTTATCAGTGTTTAATGAGGTACAATATTGGATTACTCCATAAAAAAGTTACTTGTTGCGTTACTTAGTTACTTTTCATGTTAAGTAATACTTTTGAGTTACTTTTGGGCTACTTTTTATTCCCTGGCTGAGGCTTGATCTCTTTCGGGACTTGTTTTTTTCTTTCTTTTTTTAATAGAGGAGCTCTGCAATTAACAACACACTGTATAACAACACACTGTATAACCTACACCTACATTATATTCATTTACTTTTAAAAAATGTACACATTTACACATAAAAAATATTTTAGGATGTTATCTGACAACTTCCTAACCCCAGAGACACAGATTATTGAAAGTTCAAAGCAATGAGTTTGCTACTTTTGTACTATTTGTCTGAAGTAACATCACTGTCCATTGAGACAAACCCCTTTTCAATTTCTTTGACGTGTTCAAAATAATGCACTCTTTCTCTCATTGACGGCGTGATTCATTGTCACTACTTTAATTTAAATTCAGCAATTTTATTTTTAAAAGCGATTTTTAAACTAATTAGAATTTTT
The DNA here is from genome assembly GCA_903798035.1 of Danio albolineatus. NCBI lineage: Eukaryota > Metazoa > Chordata > Actinopteri > Cypriniformes > Danionidae > Danio > Danio albolineatus. The sequence goes on from CAIGQQ010004000.1 coordinate 2,693,136, forward strand.
GGTTAAAAAAAATTCATTAAGCTAAAAAGTAACTCAAATATTATTATAATTTCTAAAAGTAATGTATTACTTTACTCGTTACTTAGAAAAGTAATATTATTATGTAACTCATGTTACTTGTAATCGGGCGCCACGGTGGCCTAGTGGGTAGCACATTCCCCTCACAGCAAGAAGGTTGCTGGTTCGATCCCCGGCTGGCATTTCTGTGTGGAGTTTGCATGTTCTCTCGGTGGTTGCGTGGGTTTCCTCCGGGTGCTCCGGTTTCCCCCACAGTCCAAAGACATGTGGTACAGGTGAATTGGGTAAGCTAAATTGTCCGTAGTGTATGTGTGTGAATGAGAATGTATGGATGTGTTTCCCAGAGATGGGTTGTGGCTGGAAGGGCATCCGCTGCGTAAAACAAATGCTGGATAAGTTGGCGGTTCATTCCGCTGTGGCGACCCCGGATTAATAAAGGGACTAAGCCGAAAAGAAAATGAATGAATGAATGTTACTTGTAATGCATTACCCCCAACACTGGTTGTTATATATATTATATATCTGTGTGTGTTTGTGCACATGCAATATATATTTAACTTATATATTTAAGTATATACATAACCGGTAAAAGGTTTGGGTCAGGAGGATTTTTAAATGTTTTTTTTAAATAAGCTTATTCTGCTCATCAAGGCTGCATTTATTTAATTATAAATACAGTACAAATTGTGAAATGTTATTGAACTATAAAATAACTGTTCAAAAGTAGTTTATAATTTAATAATTTGGTCCAGCAATTTTAAAGATGAATTTTCAACTTCATTACTCTAGTCACATGATCCTTCAGAAATTACTCTAATATGAATTATTATTGTTATTGTTATTGGTAATATTATTATTATTATTAATGGTAATAGTAATAAAAGCAATAATGACTGGAGTAATTATTTGAAACTGCATACAATAAGTAATACATTTGTAATAAATTTAACAATTTAACAACTTTTTTTACATTTTATAAATGCTGCGTTGATGAACAGAATAATTTTCTTTAAATATTAAATATAATTAATAAAAAATAAATTTTAAAAATGACATTTTGACTGGTGGTTATATATATATATATATGTTAATTTACTGGATATTTGTTAGACATGAATTTGAGTAAAAATGATTTACTGAATGTGTTTATTTGTTGCCACTGAACATTTAAAAAAGAATATTCCACAAAATATTAAATTTGTAGATCTTCTGAAGTTAAAACATTGGTATTGTTTAAAAAAATATGGCTTTATTTAGTTATCTTAACCTAAAATATTTTATTTTACATTCGGTAGAAATGTCACGAGTAAATTGAAAAAAAAGAAGAAAAAAGTTTTATAGCTATAATATAACTATGTTTTATAAATATAACTATGTTATAACTATAACATAACTATAAATGATAAATACAGGACAACTGAGACTGTCCAAGTGGTCTCTTTTTTCATAGCTCGAAAAAAAGTTTTAGTATCAAAGTTTAATTATTTTATTGTAAACATACTTTATTAAATCTTCATTAAAAAATTATATTCAGTGTGTAAACGGCATTTGCCTCTTTTCATATAAACATTAACGTCAATTTCTACCATCAAGTATTTCTACATGATATGTTTCCTCACCCGTAATGAATATTCACTTTCTGGCATCATGGCGAGTTCATCGTTGCTTCGCTCACTGATGTTCCACCGGATCAGAATGTCATATTTACTTGTGTCAAAGTCAAACTCAGGCTCACTGTTTGTTGTCCTGAAAAACACAAGATATAGGTCATTATCAAAACACAAATTATACAAAAAAAACAAAAAAAAAGTTCACAAGCGTTATGTAATATTTAAAGTGGCTAATGCTAACCAAGTCTGAGTGCTAGCCAAGGAATTTGCTTTGGCTACAGAAGCATCCAGTGTACATAAAGTGACAAGTGCCAACACAAAATAAATATGAAAAAAAAAAGACGATAAACATTAAACAGAGATGCAGTCAGTCCAAAAGATAGGACTAGAATGTATGTACAGATTTGTTAGAGATGTGGAGATGTTGGCTGTGGAGATGTTGATGGCTGTGTGGAGAGATGGTCAGGGCGGGTGTGGGGTGTCTGGTCAGAGGTGTCAGATCTACAGTAGAACATATTCAGCTAGTTTGCATGATGTTTATTGCTGTTGATGCTGGGGGATGGTGTCTTGTGGTTAGCAATGTCTTTCAGGCCTTTTCACACTGATGCTGGGTCGTTGGTTGAAAACTGGTTTTATTAGATTTCAAATACAACAAAGAGCAATAATGTGAAATTTTGCTGAAGTTCAAAATAACGATTCCTAAACTGTATGTTTTAAAATGTGATTTAGTTTTTAACAAACTTATAATTTTAGATGGCCATTCGTTTCAACAACATGTCCTGTAATGTCAGCAGAAAGTGATGTGGAGTCTGCTTATTCTCTAAGAAACTCTAAAGGTTTTGATGCCAGAAGACTTTATTGTCAGAAACAACAAAGCTGAGAAACTCAAGAGAGAATCTCTCAGTCTGTCTTTTATACATGGTCTTTTATGCACAGTCCTTTATGTAGTTTTTCTTCATAGGCTTTCCTCACGTTGATTCATCTGTACATATATCTATTTTAAACATGTGTTCATTCATTCCTTCATTTTCTTTGGCTTAGTCCCTTTATTCATCAGGGATCACCACAGCGGAATGAGCCGCCAACTTATCCAGCATATGTTTTACACAGCGGATGCCCTTCCAAATGCAACCCAGTACTGGGAAAGCGCATGTCTTTGGACTGACAGGAAACCAGAGCAACCGGAGGAAACCCACACCAATAAGGGGAGAAGATGCAAATTCCACACAGTAATGGCAACTGACCCAGCCAGGACTTGAACCAGCGACTTTATTGTTGTGAGGCAACACTGCTAACCACTGAGCCACCGTCTCACCCAAAACATAGATTTATAATAACAAATGAACTTACTAAATGAATAACTTGGTTAAATAAGATACTCAAACAGGTTTGAAACAAGCTAAGGATAGTTCTAAAGGAATAATTCACCCAAAATGTTAATTCTGTGAGAAAAAAAGATATATTGCCTTCCACATTATTTTTTTCTCTACTATTGACGTCAGTGACTACCATTTTCCAACATTCTTCAAAATATCTTCTTTTGTCAGCATCCATAGTGAAGTAAGCAATGTTTCATCAATTAGCGCGACTGCACTGCAGGTGTCCCGAGTTCGAGTACTGACTCGCAGTCCTTTTCCGATCCCAACTGTAGATTCTCAAACTCAACATAAATAACGCATTGCTGACATCTTTACACAACTCTAACAGAAAACTCTGAATGGCTGCTTCTCATTCAGGGCAGTCTATGCTATTGAGGGACAAATCATCACTGGCGGGCGAGTCTTTCCCTCTGATGGCATGTACAAAGAGAGAATGTCAATCAAAGTGTTTCTGCAGAATGATTTTTATGAAGAGTGATTATGAAAAATATAATTAATTTATGATTACCATGAGATACTGGCTATATTGTGACACTGTTGCCACACAATTGTCTTTAAACCACTTATAAAAGTGATTTTTGCATTAAAATCATTCTTTGCATAAGACTCATTCTGCAAATGTAGTCCTGTGTACTTTCTGAAGGCTGCGAAATAAGTACCTGGAGGTCTGTATTTTTACACTTTTTGTTTTCGCGAATCCACAAGAGGCCACTGTGTTCGCTTTTTAAGAGCTCAAATTTCTCTCGCAAGAAATTCGTCATTCGCACCTTCTGTAAACCCACCAGAGGCCACTGTCCACTGACTGTTTGACTGACTGAATGACTGACTAACTAACTCACCAACCAATCAACTGACCCACCCTCCTCCTTCCCTAAACCCAACCAAAATTTTATCGACTGACCCACCCACACACTTCCCTAAATCCAAAAAAAATTAAAAAGAAAAGCACTGGTCTCATTTTTACCACGTTTTCAGATTTTGCCACATTCTCACCCTGTTATTTACTGGTTCATTTTATTTTTTCAACTCCTCTCTGTGTCTCAAGTCCGCCGACAAACACCTCGAGCTAACGGGACAAACTGATTGCAGCGGGAAAGTCGCCCACACGGAGGCAAGCAGTCAGCTGGTAAGCGCGAAAAGGAACGGCATCATACCGCCCCGTAGCACTCGTTTCAAAAATTAAACCCAGCCATACGTACCTCTGACTACATAATGTGCGGTCTCCAGAAACGTACGTAGGACTATGTTTTCAGAATGAGCCTGTATTGATAATAGGTCCCCTTTAAAGTCGCTATATGAAATCAAGTTTATTATTGTATTGAAAATACTTATTAAATGTTTGATTGTAGTAAAAAAAAAATTTAAGTGAACCATTCATGTAATACCAAGTGTAAACTTCTTAAACATTCCACAACCCAACTGCAGAACATGTGAAACTAGAAACTCACAGAATGCTTGTTTTTCAGTTGGTTTGTGCAGTGGAGGTTGTTGTTTTTTTTGTTTGTTTTCTTACGTGCGCAGGTTCCAGATGATGACGCGTGTTCCTGTGTATCCGACGGCGCTGATGGCGCGGAGCTCATCGAACAGCTCTTTCACCGATCTGAAGAGCGAGTGTGTGAGGATCGCACTCAGACTGGCTCCATCTTCCACTCTGCACAGATCCAGAGACAGTCAAGAGACAGTGAAGGTCAGTGATGCATGCGTGTAAATACAAACTGGAGTCTTTGCACTAGCTGTAGTAAATAACTGAAATAGATGAATAGAAACTGTTGATAAAATAAAATAAATAAAATAGAAACTGAAAATAAATAGCTTTAATAATAACTAAATAATAAAAGCTGTATTAATAAAACTAAAAGCAAAGCCGTACTGGTTTTGTCCGTCACGTCTAAAGGTGATCATGGGCACCAGGACTCGCTGAGCACCAATGGCCTCCAGGTAAGACTGCGACAGGAGCCCCACACTCATGGTGTCTCTGGTCTTGGTGAAAACAATGGCATCTTTTCCCAGGCGCATGGATCCTGATTTGAATCCATTTCCGTACACGCCAATTGGAATGTGAAGTTTCAGCGCTCTCTTTTTACTGAAACCAAAGCTTAAAACACATCAGGGAAATTAGTTAGATTGCCATTTCATTGTTTTCCATCTTTATATTACTTTTGTTCAAAATAAATTATATTTCAATTAGATGATGTTTTGAAATTTGTTGAAGATTTTTATTATTGATATTTTGGAATGGATTTTCAGCACTGATGAAAATAATAATGGTAATAAATTATAATATATTAATGATAATTGCAGGACAAATAAAATAAAATAAAATAAAATAAAATAAAATAAAATAAAACAAAATAAAATAAAATAAAATAAAATAAAATAAAATAAAATAAAATAAAATAAAATAAAATAAAATAAAATAAAATAAAATAAAATAAAAATTTAATTTAATTTAATTTAATTTAATTTAATTTAAATTTTTCATTCATTCATTCATTTTCTTTTCGGCTTAGTCCCTTTATTAATCCGGGGTCGCCACAGCAGAATCAACCGCCAACTTATCCAGCATTTGTTTTACGCAGCGGATGCCCTTCCAGCCACAACCCATCTCTGGGAAACACATCCATACATTGTCATTCACACACATACACTACGGACAATTTAGCTTACCCAATTCACCTGTACCGCATGTCTTTGGACTGTGGGGGAAACCGGAGCACCCGGAGGAAACCCAGGCAACCACGGGGAGATTAAAAATTTTAATTTTACTATATTTCTTCCTGCATTTTCTTATGTATAAAAAAATGTAGCCTTGATGACCATAAGTAACTTCTTTCAAAAACATTAAGTAAAAACAAAACACACATACAGATCCGAAAAATTAAAACAGTTTTGGGGAAGGTATTTTAAGAATCATTACATCACAACATTGCGTTCCTCTCTATCTAATTGTGTTATTTCGTTATTTTAAGGAAAGTTACTATATTACTTTTATATAATAATAATATAATACATTTTCTCGTCTGGGCTGCTATTGCGTCTTTGTTTTTATAATGAAAAATAAATATACAGATAAGAAATATACAAATAAGAAAAATAAATATACAAATAAGAAATATACAAGTCTGTACAGCTGAGGGCGCAGCTCAAACAAAAAAAACATTCAGCTGTTTTTATCCATACTTAAGGGACAGTTAAGTATGGATAAGTTAAGCTCAAAAATGAAACTTTCCTCACCAATTACTCACACTCAGTGTTTCTAAACCCTTATGTGTTTCTTGTGAGATTTCTGTTGAACACAAAACAAGATATTCTGAAGAACACTGGGGAAAAAACAGGCATTGACATCTATAGTTAAAGCAAGGAAATATTATGAAAGTCAATGGCTGCTGCTTTCCAACATTCTTCAGAATATCTTCTTTTGTGTTCAACTGAACAAACAAACTCAAACTGATTTGAAACAGGTGGAGGGAGAGCAAATGATAACAGAAATACAATTTTTGGATGAACTAGCCCTTAAAGCGATGCTGAATCTGTTTTTAAGTGAGTTAGATGAGTGTTTATATGTTTACGTTAACCCTGAAACTACGGAAACAATCATGTTTACATGGCACATCTGCACTCTCAGTCAATAAATTGCAAAACAAGGTAACTGCCATCACTTATCTGAATTAAAGTATTTTAAATTGAACTGAAATTATTTTATTAAAATTAAAAGTTGTGAGTTACTTTACCAGTTACTTCAAAAGTAATCTGATTACTTGTAATGCAAGACACTGCTAAATAGATTACCTGGTCAAATGTGTACATTACAAATAGTGCTGGGCAAAGATTAATCATGATTAATCGCATACAAAATAAGTTTGTTTTGACATGATTAATGTGTGGGTGCTGTTTAAATTCAATATGTACACAGAAATACACACATGAATGCATATATTTGAGAAACTGATTGTTTATATTTAGATGCAATGTAATTGTATAGGGGGAATTAACTGAGTAAAACATATCCTGGATAAGTTGGCGGTTCATTCCGCTGTGGAGACCCCTAATTAATAAGGGGACTAAGCCGAAAAGAAAATGAATGAATGAATGAATTGAGAATATTTTTTGTCCAATTCTATTTATAAACCTTCTGCATTCATTCACAACTCTAGACACAGTATAATGTGTATTGGAATTAGTAGAGTGATCACAGGAAGCTAATTAGCAGTCTTTAATTGTTCTGGCAGTAGGCCCTGGTGCTCAATGTTGGTTTAATGTTATAGGCTTTTAGTGCTAATGACATAAGGCCACAGTGAATCCCTTGCATTAAGTGACTAAGAGTTCTTGATTCCCCTGCAATTATAACATCCAGTAATTACAAATCCATTTCACACACTTTTCACTCGCTGTACTTAAAGTGAACAATACATTAGCTCAAGGGAAGCAGTACCTGAGCATCTTGTGCAGTTTGGCTCTGGTCAAACCCTGTCCGTTATCCATGAAAGAGAGGCAATCCAGTCCTCCAATGCACGTCCTGTCGATCCACATCTGTCTGGCACGAACATCTGGGTCGTAAGCATTATCTGCAATACACGCACAAAACACACACACAAGTTTATTAACACTATAACATCTTATGAATCGTTTTGAAATTTGCCTTCATAATGAGAAGTTTGCAAACTCGAAATTAAATTTCTTTTATGAAATAACTCAACAAAAGTGGGATTTAGTCAACTCACCAATCAGCTCAGCTATAGCACTGAACGGCCAGGTGTGACTTGTGGAATTAGCATGAAGAAATTTTGGACTGATCTGCAAGAAGGAAATAGTATATGCTGAAATGCTAAAAATGTTGATGATGCATCTTGCATTTTATTTATTTTGTTAAAAAAATACATTGGTTTACAAGAGAATATGTTAAATGTTTTTAGATATTTCAGTTTTATTTATTTCAGTCGCATTTAAATCAGTGTTTCGTGCTATTTTTATTTTTGTTTGTTCAATTTGAGTCTCGACTAAGTACAAAAATATTGTGCACCGTGTTGTAAAAAAGCAACTGAAAAAAAAAATCCATAATTTAACGGTTTATTTCCGGCAGCTGTGGTGCCGGAAAAGAAAAACGTAAAATAATGGTCGTTATATTATTTTTAATATTTTAATTTATTATTTTATATTTTAATTTATTGTAAAATAAAAGATATTCAGTTACAGAAATTTACCAGAAATGAATTTTATTTTTAAATTTACCAGAAATTTAAAAAAGAAAGTTTCTGTAATTTTATGCTTTTAAATTTACAGTAAATTTATGCTTTTTTTTCCCCGGCACCCCAGCTGTTACAATGTGTGAATCCAATTTTGAACATTATAAATATTGTCATAGAATGTGATTTATTTTATTTTGAGATATAAATGTAAATATATATATATATATTATTATTTTTTTTAATTTAACAACTAAAGTACATAAACTTCTTAGAGCGTCGTCGTTATTTTTAAATGATAGCATTTTGAAATATATATGGCGTCATGGTGGCGTAGTGAGTAGCACATTTGCCTCACAGCAAGAAGGTCCCTGGTTCAAGCCCCGGCTGGGTCATTTGGCCTTTCTGTGTAAAGTTTGTATGTTCTCCCCGTGTTGGCGTGGGTTTCCTCCGGGTGCTCCGGTTTCCCCCACAGTCCACAGACATGCGCTATAGGTGAATTGAATAAGCTAAATTGGCCATAGTATATGAGTGTAAATGCCAGAGTGTATGACTGTTTCCCGGTACTGTGTTGCTGCTGTGCTAAACATACAGTATACTGGATAAGTTGGCGGTTCATTCCGGTGTGGTGACCCCTGATGAATAAAGGGACTAAGCCTGAATGAATGAATTAAATATATATAAAACTCATTAACTTTTCAGTTATTTATATTATTTATAATCTGGATTTTTTGGGAGGGGGGACTTTTTAAAATTTGTATTATATAAATAAATTACAAAACACATGAACTAATTTTTCATGATTTTTTAAAGCATTTCGAGTGCCAAAAAAAATTTGTTCAATTAATTACATAAGAAAAATTGCAAATAATTACAATCAAACTTTTTCATAAACAGATATTATCATAGAATGTGATATTGAGGTAGAATTATTTAAACAGTAAAATAAAATAACAATAATGGTACACAACAGTATTAAAAAACATATATCTTCTCTAAATTGTAAATAACATAAGCTCTAAATATGCTGCATCTGTTTCAATATAAAAAAAAAGGTGCAGGAAAAGCACACGTGGCCAATGTAAACACGAAAACTGGGGTTACTTACTGTGCTCAGAGGAATGCCACATTTTCCCGCGGCCATGTTTTGCAGGAGAAATCTGTGCTGGATGTTTAGGAAAGATGAGTGAAGTGTTTGTTAAAGTATTGCGGCTCTTTTTCTTCCCTGTCCAGATATAGCGAACAGTCTCCCTCCCCCTCTCTCTCTCTCTCTCTCTCTCTCTCTCTCTCTCTCTCTGTCTGTGACTCGAGGGGTGCTTCTCAATTCTTATATGTGCACCCTCGTTTCCTTTCCTCGTGTCTATATAGGCTTCAGACTCCAACCCCCTCAGGATGCGAGGGAATCATAGACTGTAAAGAGGAGGAAATCAAGCAGAACGACAGATATCCAGATATCCTCGCTTCCTTTAGCGTCCCTTAATCAATACTTCACACCACTGATTTTGCTCGCAGGATTCTTGAGTATTTGAGATAATTATTAATATCGTAATGGTTTCAAATTCCCATATAACACATGTTTGTTTTGTTATTATCATTATTTTACCAGTTGTTCATTCATTTTCTTTTCGGCTTAGTCCCTTTATAAATCTAGGGTCGCCACAGCGGAATGAACTGCCTTTACCAGTTGTTATTTACTGTTAATTATTATTCCCAGTTGTTAGCTTATTTTTATGTTTGCTGAATCGTTTTTATTATTATTTTACCAATTATTATTAACAAATAGTTCTCAGTTATTAGTTTTTTTTTGTTTGCTGTATTATTATTATTATTATTATTTTATTATTATTATTAAACAATTAATTATTTACAGTTACCAGTTTATTTTCATTCTTTTTTTTTGTGCTGAATATTAACCTACGTTGTACATCGACAATTAAAGGAACTGTGGAAACATACACTAAAAAACACAGTGTTAAAAACTACCCAAATTGGGATGTTTTTAACCCTATTCCTGGGTTAATATAGGACAGAACACATCAGGGGTTATATTAACCCAAGTAATTGGGTTATTATTTTTTAAATAGGTTGTTTTTTCTACCCAATAATTGGTTATTTTTACTTAAATAACAGGTTAAATTGACTTAATTAATAGATTATATTTTCAAGTGTAATGTTTAGCTTTCTTTTAAAATCATTAACCACATAAAAAACAAACAGGTGAATATTGTATTAGCTTTATTTATTTTTTGTTCCATTACATTTGTTCAGCACATTACACTTTGTAAGAACACTTTACCTCAGAGATCATACAAAACTAAATACAAATTATGAACTGCATTAAAAACAATTCGTTTCATATTTATGGGTTGCCCGTAAACATTTATTTAATATATTAAACATTTATTTAATATATGTATGTGGCATCACAGTCAGCCCCTGCTGGTAGTTGATTTGATCCAAGAAGCTGGGTTGATATGCCTGTGTGGTGCTAGGGTTGCATTGATTCAAGTCTTAGAAATTATTACCCAGAAAATAACCCAAGTTTGGGTTACATAGCACAACCCAAAAACTACCCAAGACTCTGAAAAGAACCCCCCAAAATTACCCAAATGCCTCAACCCAACATTTGGGTAGAAAAATAACCCTGGATTTTTTTGTGTGTAACCCACATTTAAAGTAAACCATGCTTAACATTCACATGTGTGTTTGTATTTTCTGCAGCGGTTATTGGTGCAGGTGTGAAGGGGGAGTGGAATTTACAAGGTGTGTAGCCCACCAAGTTTAGTGCAATCAAACACTTACGCCAAACTACGCTGGTGTATCCTCGCTCATCATGACTCCTCGGGGGGTCATTAAGAGTCATTTACCGGCAATATTTTGCTTCAAAACCAAATTCAATGGCATGTTGATTGTGGGAAAAGTCTGGCTCTTGCCCAATCGCTATCTCTAAACAAACAAAGTGAAAGAGATCTTCATCCTAGACTAGAGAATATCTTGCTACAATTTATTTATCTAAATAATAATAATAATAGTAATAGTAGTAATAAAAGATATTCACGTCTTTATAGAGTATTTCCTGTTGATTTATTTATCTAAATTAAAATTAAAATACATATGTAAGCTGAAGCCAGAGACTGCTATTTATTTATTTTGGCACTGCCCTCCAGTGTCTTTTTTCACGAAATGTAATCTACTTTATTTGTCTATTGTTATTAATATTATTGAAGTAGATGTTTATTGGTGGAAACATGTTCCTTAAGGCATGTTTGAAAACTCCAGACATAAACAAGTCCATACCTTTTACATATATATATAGTTTAGTGAATGGACCATGTTCATTTATTCATTCATTTTCTTTTCGGCTTAGTCCCTTTATTAATCCGGGGTCGCCACAGCGGAATGAACCGCCAACTTATCCAGCATTTGTTTTACGCAGCGGATGCCCTTCCAGCCGCAACCCATCTCTGGGAAAATGGACCATGTTTTATAATGTAAATGCTCAAAGAAACAAATGAGATTAATACATTACCACACAGGGCAATCTTGATGGGTTCTCTGGAAAATAACTTCAATGTCCACTCCAGTGAAGTAAATCAATAAAATACACTTGTAATAAAATCCAGTGAAAAAGTAGAACAAACAAAATACAAATAACAGAAATCAAACTCCTTTCTTGAACCTTCGTTGAAGAAAAAAGGCGACCGTACTTCAGCATAGAGAAGTCAGAAAGCGCAAAGCTGATCATTACGCCTCAGCTTTTATACTCTTACAATCAGGTCATGCACATAGATACACCTCATACATCATTGAGGATTTGACACACAGGATTATACTCATGCATGTACCTTCCCATATACCATCTGGGTTTCAAGCATTATAAATAAGAACAGTTTATAAATCACCAAGGACCGACTGTATTGTGGTCAGATCACCTCAGTCAAGAATTCCTGTTCATTAGCTAAAAACATAGATCATGTCTTGTGTGAACAAGTTTATCGATGTTCCTGCATGCATTAAAACATGAATCAACATCTAACAGTTACATATATAATACTGAGACAGTTTTATAGCCTTTAATGCACATTAAGCCTACATACTATGCATACCGGGGCGCCACGGTGGCCGAGTGGGTAGCACGTTCGCCTTACAGCAAGAAGGTCGCTGGTTCGATCCCCGGCTGGGCCAGTTGGCCTTTCTGTGTGGAGTTTGCATGTTCTCCCCGTGGTTGCGTGGGTTTCCTCCGGGTGCTCCGGTTTCCCACACAGTCCAAAGACATGCGGTACAGGTGAATTGGGTAAGCTAAATTGTCCATAGTGTATGTGTGTGAATGAGAATATATGGATGTGTTTCCCAGAGATGGGTTGTGGCTGGAAGGGCATCCGCTGCGTAAAACAAATGCCGGATAAGTTGGCGGTTCGTTCCGCTGTGGCGACCCCGGATTAATAAAGGGACTAAGCCGAAAAGAAAATGAATGAATGACTATGCATACCTAACCTTTTCAAAAGAATATCAGGCATTCAGGTTCAGTTGAGCGAGTTGCATGGTAGGGTCAGTGGGACGAGGGTTAGAGGGAGATAAGAGCTCTCCTGCTCTACGTTCCTTAGTCCATCGCGCCCTCTGCCAGTCACGCCGTGCTCTTCTCTTACACTTGACTGACTCAGTAAGAGCGGAGTTTTGAAGAACAGGGATGTCAGAGTACAAAAATGGCTTCTTCCTGTAATTCCTTTGTCTCATATTATCAATGGCATTTATGACACCATCCATATATATATATATATATATATATAT
>CAIGQQ010004000.1:2711113-2729250 GCA_903798035.1 Danio albolineatus
TTTTATGTGCATATATACACACAGTTGAAGTCAGAATTATTAGCCCCGTTTATTTTTTCCCCAATTTCTGTTTAACGGAGTGAAGATTTTTTAAACACATTTCTAAACAATAGTTTTAATAACTCATCTCTAATCACTGATTTCTTTTATCTTTGTCATGATGACAGTAAATAATATTACACTGGATATTTTTCAAGACACTTCTATACAGCTTAAAGTGACATTTAAAGACTTAACTAGGTTAATTAGATTAACTAGGCAGGTTAGGGTAATTAGACAAGTTATTGTATAACAGTGGTTTGTTCTGTAGACTATTAAGAAAAAAATTGCTTAAAGGGGCTAATAATTTTGACCTTAAAATGTTTTTTTAAAAATTAAAAACTGTTTTTATTTTAGCCAAAATACAACAAATAAGACTTTCTCCAGAAGAAAAAATATATCAGACATACTGTGAAAATTTGCTCTGTTAAACATCATTTGGGAAATATTTTAAAAATAAAAAAAAATAAAAGGGGGACTAATATCTGTATGTGTGTATATCTGTATGTGTGTGTGTGTGTGTGTTTACACACGTGCTTGTGTGAGTACATGCAGTAAAGTAATACAGACAGAATTCAGCAGATTTATTACATTTAAATTACGCCATTCACTATGGGCTCTACTTTAACAAGCTAGGCTCAAAAGACTGGCTTGAGGAGCATCCTGGCTATGACATATTTAAAAGATACATAATTAATTCAAAACTTGTCTGTATGGACATTGAGATATTGTTATACATTATTCTGCTGATATGGTATGAGTTTGACTAATCAGTTAATTACTAGAAATGGCCCACTGGGCAAAAAAAAAATAGATCATTATCTTTCAAGGAAACCTAACTTGATAAATTTAAAGTTTTGTCTTTCAGTTTTATGTTTGCTTTGCTGTTATAACTAATATCATTCTACATAATCAACATTGAGGAAAAATAGCAGTGATTTAATAGTGGCCACGTCAACAATTAAGTTAATATCATAGTGAAATTAATACTTAAACGCAGACTGCAATGCACATGCTATTTTTAAAGGCAGGATCTGTTACCTGCTTCTTCAACTGGGAGATGAGTTTAGGGAACTTCGTAGGGAAGAGCGGGTGAGGGCGTATTTATATATATAGAGCTCATCATTAGCAAAGTAAATTAAAATAGTGGAGCTGTCATTACCGCAAAAAGAATGCTCTGTGAATAGACAGGACGTTACCTTTCTTTTCAAGAAACTGAAACCGAATGTCTAATGAATGTCAAACGTCAAACCAACTTTACCACGGTGCTTTACGTAGCCTCTCTTTTCGTTTTTGATGACCGGATTTAATCTTTGTTAACATCGACTCGAGGACATCGCTGCTTTAACAGTTTACCTGACGATCACTCGCACTCATCAAAGCATCAACTCTCTTCCCGCTGCTGACAGACTGAACCATACAGTGAAAGGAGGGGGGTGCAATTTGACAGTGACAGACACGAGAGGCAGATATAAGCCGTTTTTTTTCTAATAAATTGTTTTACTTGTAATTTAGAGATACATTAATAATTTATATTACATTATAGTACTGGTATTAATTATAAAGCAGATCTCTGGGGGCCCCTAGAGTGCATGGGCCCTTAGAATCGTCCTAACTTCCCCCCCTTAGCGGCGCCCCTGCCTACGTGCCTTTTGAATAGTTTTTACGTGGGAAATACAGTTTGTTTTGCTTCACGGTTGTTGTAAAGGTTTAAAACTGTGTATATAAATGTGCATACATAGTATTATCATAAGACAGTTTAATAAGTGTATCGCTCGCGTACATACAGCCCGCTAACCTTAGTAATACACGACAGGCATTATCTACACACAATATGAATTCCCAATTGGAAAAATACTACAAACTATAAAATACTATTCATGAAAAACTTAAATCACAGTCAAATCCTAATTCCTAACGCAAGCGGGCTGCGTTCCAGACCAGTTCAGCTTGATGACGTATAATGTCTCAGACACCGCCTGTAGTCCCGTTTAGCAACTTAATAGCAACTGTCTTTTTAAAGAAGCATAACAGATTGTAAAAATCAAGAGTGTGGTGTAACTGATGTGTTTTATGTCGTAGAATAAAACGTGAAAGTATATTGAGTTTGTGTTTGCCACGAACCTTATTTAAGCAATTTATCTGAAATCCCATTGAAAAAACCCATTGACTTTTGGATGAGGGAACCGGAACTGCTAAAATGCTAACTCGCTTCCGGGTTTTTCCTGGGTTTCAAACATATACAATAAACCTCCCCTGAAGAACAATGAAAACTTGTAACCATTGACATCCATAGTATTTGTTTTTCTAACTATAGAAGTCAATAGTTAAAAGTTTTTTTATCTTTTAATCATATATCAAAATATCTTCTTTTGTGTTTAACAAAAGAAAGAAATGCTTGTTTCTAACATACCCTATAATAAAAAAAACTCTAAAGAAAGATGAAAACCTGTAACCATTGACTTCCATAGTAGGAACAATAAATACTATGGTTACAGGTTTTTAGCTTTCTTAAAAATATCTTCTTTTTATGTTTAATAGAAGAAAGAAATACTTGTTTCAAACATATACAATAAACCTCCCCTGAAGAAAGATTAAAACCTGTAACCACTGACTTCCATAGTATTTGTTTTTCCTACTCTGGTAGTCAATGGTTACAGGTTTTCAGCTTCCTTCAAAATATCTTCTTTTGTGTTTAACAGAAGAAAGAAAAACATGTTTCAAACATACCCTATAATAAAAAAAACTCTAAAGAAAGCTAAAAACCTGTAACCATTGACTTCCATAGTGGGAAAAACAAATACTATGGAAGTCAATGGTAACAGGTTTTTCTACTTTCTTCAAAATATCTTCTTTTTATATTTAATAGAAAAAAGAAATACTTGTTTCAAACATATCCTACTAATAAAACCCCATAAAAAAGCTGAAAACTTGTAACCATTGACTTCCATAGTATGTCTTTTTCCTACTATGGTAGTCAATGGTTACGGGTTTTCAACTTTCTTCAAAATATCTTATTTTGAGTTTAACAAGAAAGAAACTAAAAGGTTGAAACAAGTAAGGGCACGCAAATTATGACAGAACTTTCGTTTTTTTTTTTTTTTTTTTTTGGTGAACGTTAAACTTAATGTCTGTAAAAATGCCTTTGTTTACTTTTAAAGGCGATTCCAGCGTTGTTGATGAGCACGTCCAGGCCTCCATATTTCTCCTGGAAGAAGTCGCGTGCAGTTCGGACACTGTTTGGGTCATTGATGTCCAACTGATGGAAAAGCGGGTTCAGTCCCTCCTTCTTCAAACTGTCCACCGCTGCGGTTCCTCGTCCGACATCCCGGGATGACAGATACACATCTCCGGTGTACTCTTTACACAATGCACGGACAATCGCGAAGCCGATGCCTTTATTTGCACCAGTGACCAGAGCTACTTTGCACTGACTCATTGCTGGAAATGTTCGTGCAGTGGAAACTGTATCGCGTGAGAGAAAATAGAAATGTCGGCCTCATTAATTAACATAATGAATGCATTTCGAAAATGTATGCATGATTATAAAATATGTACCTGTTTTACTCCCTGGTTATCAAGTTGGACGACAGTTTTGGTTTGTCGCTTCTTACTGCGCACGCGCAAAAGATAGGGTTACGTAAATTTGATGTCACGTGCATCGAGTTTTGTTTGTTTTTCATCAGAGCATTTATGATCTACGCCACGCTGATTTCATGTTTGTTTTCTTTATGTATGCTGTTATTCCAGACACATCCAGTGCGTGTTTCATGACTAAAATAACAGCAAATTTGCTGTCTGTTGAATACAGTGAGGAAAAACAATAATACACATTATATATTGCACTATTAATATCATCAAAAAGGTTAATTAATTCGTTCATTCATTTTCTTTTTGGCTTAGTCCCGTTATTAATCTGGGGTTGCCACAGCGGAATGAACCGCCAACTTATCAAGCATGTTTTACGCAGTGGATGCCCTTCCAGCTTCAACCCATCACTGGGAAACACCTGTATGGTGTATGAAAATGAACGAATAACTGCATTAATGAAATAAGTACATAAAACATGTTATTTAAAAAAATAAAGACAAAGAGCTGACGTTTTCACAATATGAAGCCAAAATCCTCTAATAAATTAAAGCATCTTGCTCTTTCACTTCAACTCTTACTGTCTTCATATCACAAATTCTTTTAAACAGCCTGATCGTACGATTCCGAGGTAGGGCCAAACTCAAATTTGTGACATGTCAAAAATAGCATCCGACTGCTGAACGCCAGGAATGTATGCCCAAACCTCTTCCCTGTACAAAATCAAGTAAAGAACGAATGAAAATCGTAGCTTTGTGTTCATATTATGCCAACCTGATAGCTCCGCGCTCAATAAGGCACAACTGTCTGCCACAGAACCAGTTAATAAAGTTTATTTTATAGTGTAAATCTAACATTAGCTTTGCATCCGCTGTGCTTATATCCGTGTCAACAAGAAAATAACTCAAAATGCACGTTTCTCCTAGTTACTAGTGATGCTGCGCTTTCTGTTTTAGTATTGGTTATTCACACTCTTTGGAGGCGTGGCTTTGCATTTTGGACCGTCTCATAACAGTTTAACCTGTTCGCCAGCTACCAGACAGAAGACGTTAGTGGAGGAGAAACAGATACACACCGCGGCCTTAAAAGGCTTTAAAAATGGCTGTTTTTGCCGTTTTGTTTTCGGCAGTGATGTTCCTTGCTGTTGTACCAGCCTGGACCGGTGAGTCTGCTGTTATTTTGACTCAAAAATAGCTACTCTTGAGTGGCCTATTTAGGATATTTCTTAAAACCGAAAGTAAACTAATCGACGTCATTATCGTTCCTCAAGCTGCTTATTACAATATATACGTATTTCATAGCCTGATATGTATATTAAAATTGCTTAAAGGTTTAATGTGTCTGTTTATGGTATGTGTCGGTTACTAGATATGTTTATGGCCTCCCAGGCATGTCAGCGCATACTTTCGGTTTAGACACTTCCTGGTTCCGCCATCTTAGGTTATGTTGTGCTCGCTCTACTAAACTTGAAACCATGGACCCTTTTCACACTTCCGCGTTCGCGAGGCGGAAGTCGTCATAGTAGGGTAAACACAGTCATGGCGGCCGCTGAAGCGTATGCGTTTAACACTACCTCAAAGATTTGCAGACCTTTACATTTGGAGATGTCGACCGGCTTGACTAGATGAATTCATCGACATTTAAGTAAAAGATTGACAAAGGTTACACGTTTTTTTACGAGGGATATCTGCGTGAATACGTAGGTAAGGCAGTCAAATACGTGATTATTATTGCAAGGGCTATTGGTAAGCGAACTCCTTTGGGGTTTCATGGTACAGTATAGTGTCTGAAGTAGTGGGTATTATGGTAATAGCTAGAGCACGATGTGTGAGGTTGTATAAATGTTCAAAAAGATAATTTTTAAGTTCACAGTTCAGATGTTTTGTTCTTTAGTTTTCTGTTGCAAGCTCCGTTTGTTTTTATTTTTCTTGCTGTCGTTGCAGCACGCTGTTGATTTCAAGTTTTAACTAATTTCTTAGACCTTGAACATTGAGTATTTAACGATGAGGGGATAATTGCTTATCGACAGTCATGTTTTTTTTCCCTGTAAATAAACACGTATGCAAAAATGCAGCTTAAGAACAAACTTCTGAACTGTGAACTTTCTCTTTTTGAACATTTATACAGCCTTAATTCTCATCGTGCTCTAGCTTTTACCATCATATTCACTACCATTGACACTGCATCATGAAAACCCAAAGGAGTTAGCTTACGAATAGCCCTTGCATTAATAATAACATATTTGACTGCCTTACCTTTGTATTCGTGCAGATATCCCTTGTAAAAGAACTTGTAACTTTTGCCATCTTGAAATGTAAAGGTCTGCAAATCTTTGAGTTTTTAATTTTATTTAACCTTCAAATGACAAACAGGCATTTTCAACTTCAATTGTTAAACATATAACATTATATCCAAGCAGCACATAATTAACGAAATAGTACAAAATAATAATAATAATAACATAAATATACCTTTAATAATACAAAAGAAAATACATTACATGCAGGGGGTCAGTCATAAGCTGACAGAAGTTTAGAGAGCTTTGGGGCACCTTTTGTTTTTACCTGTTTTATGGATTTATATAAAATGTTGAAATCATTTGAAGAAACTTGAACAAATCTACATTTGTGAATATAACATTTTGCTACAACCAACATATTATTACACAGAAACTCCATTTCTTTGTTTTTCATAAAAATGCCAAATTTCACAATATGTCAAATGCAGGTATTACATTTTTTTTGTCATTAACCACTCATACAATCTGTCCCTAAAGGATTTGACAATAAAAACAACTATAAAAATGTTCCTGAGATTTAATATCTTTTAAAGCAGAAAATGAAAGCATTACTGTCTAAACTAAATCTTATTCTAAGAAACTCATTACACAGATAAATGTCATTAATTGTTTTGAAATGTACTTCTTTCATTTTAGGTAACAAGGGAAACGACAGGTATCTTTCTCTAACGTCAAAAGTGTCCGCTTTAGAAAATCTCTCAGATATAACTTTTCTATTATCAGGAAGAGGAAAATATTCTTCTGTCAGTGGTGATGTCAAGACCTTGTTGTTACATTTAATATTCAGAAATGAATAACTATCAATAGACAAATCAACCAGTGTATGTATGACAGAAGAGTATTGCACTATACCTTTAACTAAATTCCTCAAAGCTACATGAATAGCTTTGACAACCAAAGAGAATCCTCTATATGGACAATTAATGTTAAATTTTAATTTAAAATTATCACAACTCTCTGTCGCAAGATCTTTGAGTTAACGTTAGTGCGAAAACGCATACGCGCCAGCCGCCGCCATCCCTGTGTTTACCCTACTATGACGACTTCCGCTTCGCGAACGCGGAAGTGTGAAAAGGGTCCATTGCTTGACTATTGGATACTATTAAATGATAATAATGTAATTCGATCAATACACTGTTTTACATAGCACATTTTATTGTAGAATGGCCAGTAAATTGCCTGTATAATAATAAAAATCAGCTATAATTTTCTTCATCTGAAAGAAAACATGTAATGTTTAATAAAAATATATGATTTTTAGAAAAGGTTCTAATTTGAATACAAAAAGTATTTTCTTAAAAACATGTTTTATTTAAAGTAGAAGAATATACTAGAATCTCTAGAAATGTGTATGAATCACATTACTAATAAAATATTGTTTAATAACTAAATTTAAATTAGTGTTTGTTGTTCTAGTTTCAGCACGATTTCAAGTGATATTCACTTAAATTCAATAAAATATGTGTTTTTTTTTTAATGTGAAAGACGGCATCATAGACTAAACTGGGCTTGGCAGTGCCAAATGTAAGAGCCATGATTAACTGCTACAGAGATGTTGCAATACTTGGTCTATAGATTGAAAGGAAAAGACAAAAACATGTTAAACCAGTCTAACCAGATTTGTTTGTGATAGTCACGTGTCACCACCCCATCACAAAACTATTTTTCATAATGTATTTATAAATATGATCATGTGGATCATGTGCTTTTGACATTTTCATGATTTATTCTCTTTCAATACAGAAAAACACTCCCTGTACTACATATACACAGCTTTATCCAAAACAGTCGACCTGCCAGGCATCTATCAGTTCACTGCAATGGGTTTGCTTGATGACAGACAGATTGACTATTACAACAGCATACAGCAGATGAAGATTCCTAAACAGGACTGGATGAAAGAGAAAATGCAGGAAGATTACTGGGAAAAAGGCACCCAGTCAAGAAAGAGCAAAGAACAGTGGTTCAATGTGAATGTCGGCATTCTGATGGACCGAATGAGACACAATAGTTCAGGTGAGAAATGGTTATATGTTTTTTCAATGTACTTTCAATGCACTCAATGTACACTACTCATAAAAAGATTTTTAAGGCTTTCTAAAATTGTCTCTTCGACTCACCAAGCCTACATTTATTTAATCGAAAGTACAGAAAAAAATCTAAAATCACAAATATGTATTTTTAGGTAAAAGATTGAAAAATAAATAAATAAATAAATAAGATAAAAATAATTTGAATATATTTTAAAAGGTAATAAATTCCTGTGATTTTCAAAATTCACTCAAAATTTTTGTTTATTCAATTTTACTTCTATTGCTGTACTTTGAATCCAAAAAAGTCAGGCTTAGTAAGCTGAAGCAATGTTTTAAATCATTAAAACTTATCTATCCTATCTTATTTTTGTAAACTTTAATGTCATTATAACATTATATCTGTATAATTTTTGCTTTTGATTTTTCATCTCACAGTCAGTTTAATTGGTGTCTGTTTCAGATCTTCATGTTCTTCAGTGGAGACATGGTTGTGAAATTGACAGTCTGAGGGATAAAGTCCAGTTTTCCAAAGGCATTGATGAGTACAGCTATGATGGAGAAAACTTTCTGGCTTTTGATGATGCGCAGTCTCAGTGGGTTGCCCCAGTGGACGCAGCTGTTCCAACCAAGAGAAAATGGGATAATGTGCCCATCCTAAATCAGTACACCAAGGGCTACCTGGAAAAAGAGTGTGTGGACTGGCTCAACAAATTCAGAGAATACGGAGATGAGGAGCTTAAACAAGGCTGTGAGTTTATATACAGCATTCATTTGGTTAGTGATATAGAACTGATTGATAAAAAAATCTACTTGTTATTTCAGCTGTCCCAGAAGTTCATGTGTTTGCAAGGAGCATTATCAATGGCAAAGCAAAGCTAAAACTTACTTGTCTGGCCACTGGATTCTACCCCAAAGATGTGTATATGACCATAAGGAAATACCGCACAACACTGCCTGATGAGGTTATAGAATCCTCAGGAATTAGACCAAACCATGATGGGACCTTTCAGCTGAGAAAGAGCACTGACATCAACGAGGAAGAAAAAGCAGAATATGACTGTTATGTGGCCCACAGAACCCTTGAAGCACCAGTTGTCACCACTTGGGGTAATCAAAGCAGATTCAAAAAGAATGACAAAAGCTGGGAATTTACATTTTTCACTTTATTTTGTCAATATTTAAAAGGACAGCTCACTCCCAAAAATGTATACTCACCCTCAGGTGGTTCTAAACTTATTTCAATATCTTTCTTCTGTTGATATTGTTAGTGATAAAATGATATGTTGAGCCAATGACTTCCATATTAGGAACAAAAAATGCTAGGGAAGTCAATGGCTCCTTTCCCCCCAACATTCTTTAGTATATCTTCATTTGTGTTCGACAGAAGGAAGAAACTCAAACAGGTTTGGAACAAGTGGAGGATGAGTGAATGATGGCTGATTTTTTTCTTTATTATGTGTGAACTGTCCCTTTAAACAAAATGGTTTATAAATGTTTAGCTTTGCATTTGTTTAGATGGTAAATGCAAGGACTGCTCCAAGGAGTCTGCCATAGGTGTGATTGTTGGAGCAATAATGGGAGGGATGATTGTGGCAGCCATCGCTGGTGCAGTTTTTATCCTAAAAAAGAGGAAGATGTTTTGTAAGTAAAGATCATTATTTTTTTCTATTTTTTCACCATATTTTTAAAGAAAAGTTTTTCCATGATGAATTTTTTAAAATGAAAATCTCATTGCTTCTTTAATGTGTTAATATTGTCATGACAGTGTTTAATTTCATATTAAAAAGTTCACAATTTCATTATTAAGTCATCTTTCATTCAACATTCAGATGTTTAAATAAATAACACTAAATGGATGTATTCAAGATTAGATTATGTTGGGTTAAATGTCTAAATTTGTGTTAGCATGTTTCTGTTCAGTTGCTTTTAGCTATTTGTTATTTTTTGCATCTATGTTATAGAGAAAATAGTTTTCAGAACTTATTTTATCTGCCCTGTTCTTTAGGTTTTACACCGGCCCAGCAGTCAAGCGAAGAAAATGGTCAAGGTACAATTTATCTTATTAACAAAATGTGACCCATTTCACACATCAGGCTACACTGTGACGATTTACACTCTGTGACATTTTACACTCCTTTTACATTTCACAAACTAAGTTAGTGTGTGAATATTGATTAATCTCCTGACAGAGGGTTTATTTTCATTAAATTCACTTCAGATGTTTAAACAAATAATACTGAATGGAGGTACTTGAGATAAGATTATATTGGGTTAAATGTCAAAATTTTTTAACATGTTTCTGTTCAATTGCTATTAGATTTGTATCAATTTTACATCTGTTTTATAGTGCTAAATGTTTTCGGAACTGATTTTATCTTTTTAGCTCACCTTAATGGCAATGGATGCAAAGTTGAAAACGGCCAAGGTACCATTTATCTTATTACCAAAATTTGATCAGTTTTACAGTTTTATCAGGCTATAGTGTGGCTATACTTCATGACAGAGTGTTTATTTTCATTCATTTCACTTTAAATCTTTAAACTTAATACTGAATGAATGTAGTCAGGATAAGATTATATTGGGTTAAATGTCTGAATTTGCATTAACATTGTGTTTCTTTCCAGTTGCTTCTAGATTTTAGTTATTTTTACATATGTATTATAGAGCAAATTGTTTTCAGAACAAATTGTATCTGTTCTGTTCTTTAGTTTACACCATAGCCAAGGAATCCATAGCAAATGGTAAAGGTCCCATTTATCTTATTACCAAAATGTGATCAATAGGGATGTAATGATTCACCTCACTCATGATGCGATACGATTCACGATACTAATCTCAAGATTCATGTTTTGTCTTGATTTTTTTTTAAACAAAATGATTTAAGACAAAAAAAGTTGGACAAGAGCCCTTAATTTTATTTCAAATGCTGCACTTTTTTTTTACAGAATCAAATCTTTTCTGCAATAACTAAATTGATTCGTTCAACATTTCTACCGATTTGAATCGATTTTCAACCGGCTCACAGTGAATCATTACATCCCTTGTAATCAGTCTTGCATTTCAGGCTTTGCTGAAACACAATAAGTTTTTTTTACTGTTTGTTTAATACGAAAAGAGTGAAATATCAGACTGTAATATGACTACATTTTAGAAATAAAGGGAACTCAGTTTAATAATTGTGTTTTAAGCATGTCATTAACCAGGCTTTTCTTAATCAGTTTGACACATTTCTCCAAAGTCACTGTTGTCAAAAGAGTTGACGTAATTATCTAAACAAAATTTATAATAGTTGATGTAAGCAACAAAACTTATATCAATATGTCAAGAAAAGAAATATAATTTGCAATCTTTCTTTTTTTAAATGCAGCAGCAAACTTGAATTGCTTGCTGTCATTGATATATTTTAAAATGCAATCCTTCCAGGTAACCGTCCCTTTAGATCAATGGTCTCAAACTTAATTGCTGAAGGGCCAATCCAGTTTAGGTCCAATCACCTCCAACTCAAACCTGCTTAATAGTCTCTAGTAGTCTTGAACACCTTGATTAGTTGGATCAGCTCTGTTTGGTTAGAGTTGGAGCAAAACTATGCAGAGCTGTGGCTCTCCAGGGGGCTGTTTCATAAAATGGGAGGAAAAATATATTTGAATACTTTTATATTCTCTCTCAAATTGTATAATTATGTATCTGCTGTGCTGTTGATACGGCAGCAATAAATCCACTTGATGATAATAAAGGAGAAAAGCCACAATATTATCAACTACCTCCCAAATAATAAAACATAGTGTTTCTGTAAGTTTAATCGCTGGTTCTGTACTGAGTGCGCGGCACTGAATCAATGCGTGTCGACGTGTAGTTACATTTTTTGAGAGACAGCGAGGGCTATGTGACCACACGAGAGAGAGAGAGAATACACGCTTACTTTTATATTAAATAAAATTTTAATAAACAGGAAATAAAATCAACATAAACATTAAAAAATCTGTTGTTTGTAGTAGTTTGTATTTGTTTCATTTGGAATAACTTGTTTGAATTTAAATTTATATATTGTTCTGGTATACTGTTATATATATATATATATATATATATTCATTCATTCATTTTCTTTTCGGCTTAGTACCTTTATTAATCTGGGGTCGCCACAGCGGAATGAACCACCAACTTATCCAGCATTTGTTTTACGCAGCGGATGCCCTTCCAGCCACAACCCATCTCTGGGAAACACATCCATACATTCTCATTCACACACATACATACATACACTACGGACAATTTAGCTTACCCAATTCACCTGTACCGCATGTCTTTGGACTGTGGGGGAAACCGGAGCACCCGGAGGAAACCCACGCAACCACGGGGAGAACATGCAAACTCCACACAGAAATGCCAACTGGCCCAGCCGGGGATCGAACCAGCGACCTTCTTGCTGTGAGGCGAACGTGCTACCCACTAGGCCACCGTGTATATGTACTATTAAGTGACTATAATTATAAGACTATAATTTTAATCATTATTAAGTTGTTAAGTGAAATAAAATGGCATCAAATTACAGCAGATGAATGTTAACATTACTTTGATTAAGCATGAGCTTAAGACTTAGCTTGAGAGACTAGTTTCCCAGCATAAGTTGCCAGAGTGACTCGTAATTTGATTTATAAAACAGAATCCGCCATCCTTGGTTTATGAAACAGCCCCAAGGAATCTAGTTTGAGACCTACGCTTCAGATTGTTTTAAAAAATAATTTGTGCCAAATTGGTGGGGAAAGAAGCCATGTACTTAACATTTTCATTAAATGCCAGCTGTTGTGTTGTGTTGTGAAATAGTAGCAGTACAACATTTAACTGTGATTGTGCAACATTTCTGATATGATGTCTTGATGGTGTGACTTGTTACAGAAAAAAGGAAGAGGAATGTTGTATATGTGTGTTATTATTAATGCACCGAAATGTAACTGCATGATTAAATTCATCATGTGTTCATGCGGTCTAAACTGGTGTGCAAAGCCTTGATGACACAACATTTGTTTATTGTCATTGCTTATTTCACAGTTGTTGATGTTGTTTTTGGCTGGACAAAACTTTGGTGAATCTTTTAAAAAATAACATCTTATGCACAGCACACTTTGACATTTCACTGTTCCTCAACAGGTAATGGAAATGTTGATCCAAGTGCAGTGCCGCTAACCAATGGGTTGCATTGAATCATTCGGTAAGTATAATTTAAATGTAATCACAGTGCATGAAAAGGGGGGTTCCACTTTATAGCACTTTTCTGTTTTTACATAGACAGTAGAAAAATAAGTTGTCTTTCCCATGATGACAGTATTTTGCAAGATATTTGGCTTTAAGTGCATTTTAAAGCCTTAACTAGGTTAATTAGGTTAGCTAGGCAAGTTAGGATAATTAGGAAAAACAAAATTATTATTAATAATAATAATCTAATAATATTGACCTTGCAAATGTTTTGTACAAATATTAAACTGCTTTTATTCCAACTAAAGTAAATAAGACTTTCTCCAAAACAAAAACAATGATGAAAATGTCCTTTTTTAAACTGAAAAAAATGTGACAGCAGTGTGAGTCTGATTTCTGGTAGTTTTACAGATATTGAGTTTTTTTTGTAAATTGGCTATTAACATTATAAATGTCCCATTCATAATACATAATTCTAATTATATAATTCATAATATATAATACGTGTACTCCATTCACCCTTGTAAAACATATCTTGTCCAAAATAGGGCTTTTTAATGCTTTTTAATAGACTGCTGTGGTCGACAAAATTGATAGTTAGCCATCCTATTGAACTAGCAGGTGTAGAAAACTAGTAAGAGGTTTAAAGAAGACAAGCTTGATGTACAGTAGGTAGCAATTTTTGCCAAAGTGGCATTTACATTCTGGAACACTGGATTTTAAACGTGTTGGTGTATTATAGCTGTAGTTCTATGTATAAGTGCAAATCTAATTATATATTAAATAACATGTATTTATGTTTATATTTCAGCGAGGGAGTCCAAAAATAAACTAGCAGAAGGACAAACCGCTGCAGAAGGACAAACTACTGACGGAGAACTATAAACTTAAAGTCAGAACATCCTGGAAAATTTGTATTGGCAGAATGACAGTTGTTTTTAGACAGATGAATAAAAAAAAAAATCATAAAATTTGATTTAATTCATTATATATTTTCTTATTGTTTTTTGCCTTATTGATTCTACGAGATAAAAGTAGACACATTTTCAACACCATTTAAAAAAATATGTGCACTTTTTAGCACCAATAAAAATAACCCCCATAAAATGATCCTCAACACTTTTTAGAAAAAATAAAATGCACTCTTTATTCATAAATGAGATGTTGTGAATGTTTTGTATTAGTTGCTTAGTTTAAATTTAATTCTCAGCTTTTACAAAAAACGATAAATACCACTGTTTTTACTGTACTGTCCTCTCATGTACATATTATTTCTGGTGTTTCTGTTTAGGTCTGTTAATCTGTATATTCATTTGTTTCAACATGGTTTATTGAGGTAAATTTAGTTTGATATTCACACATTCAGACTTTCTCAATATTTTTTCAAACAAGTATTCTTTGTAAGTTCTAAATAGTGAAATCACATTAGCAGCCAATGGTTATCAAAGTATAACATTGTTCACGGTCAAATAAATATGCTAATGTTGATTAGAAGTCATACATACATGTGATTTCAAGCCAAATATTCATGGTAAAAAAGCATGTCACAAGTTGTCGCTGAACGAATGTGTGAATATAAAAACAACTTAATGCCAATATATAGTTTTGGCTTTGTTTAAAATCTAAGCATCTTCTGAATTTTTGCACTTTCTTTTTTTGTTAACAATAAAGTGGTTTTAAAAAAGAGTGGAAAAAAATTGTTACTGTGATCATTATTGTTGTTGACTGTATTCATTAAAAACTAAAGTGTATTTAACTATTCAGTTTTCATTTTTAAAAGTAACAACACTCAAGAGTATCTAATGGAGGGTTGAAGCTGTTTGTGGTAGGACTTTATTTACAGTCATGTGTATACTTGCTGCAAATCCTCCTTAACCTATCTGGCAGCCAGTATCAGCCTATGCAACCTTTTCCCCCTTTTACTTGACACATTAAACATTTCTTTGTGACTTATGTTATCTGTAATGGTAACTTGTTTACATGCTAGAAGCTGATAAAATCACAGGCCTATACCTGTCATCACTGCTTAGATTGGGTGTATTCTGACCATAATCATAACCTTTGTAACAGTCTCTCGCTTTATTATTTTATTTAGGCCTATTTAAAGCAGGACACAGGTTATCTGCTGTGTTGCAGTGATGACTTTTAGTTTACAGTCTTATTTTAACTAAAGAGTCTATGTAGGCAATAGTAGGCTATTTGTGTCTCGGGTTAAAGGGAATGTTCACCCAAAAAGTGTTTGTCTGTAACTAAGTGTTTCAAGCCTTTATGACTTTATGAATTTTTGAAAAATGTCAAATAATGTCAGTAAACATTTGACATAGTAGGAAAAACAAATACTATAAGGCTCAATCCCAATTTTACCCCTTAGCCCTTCCCCTTACCCCTACCCCTCGTTTTGCGCATTCACGTCAAGGGGTAGTGGTGTCCCAATTCTCTTTAGCTTGAAGGGGTAGGACTAAGGGTAAGGGGTATACACCCCTTTGAACAAAGATTTTTCAGGGCCACACTTAAAACGGAGGGGTAAGAAATTTTCCCAGAATGCACCTGCCTCAGCGGCAGGATAGCTGAACTTGGAAGTAAGGAGGTCCACAAATTAGTATTTGTTATTTTGGATCTATCATCCATAATCATAACTCCAGTACAGCTGTCCCAGAACATTCTGACACACGATGACACTCGAATACCCTGTCAGTAATGTCTAGTGGCTGGGAATGAGCTTTCACAGTGTCTCCTATAATGTTAATGTTGTTTTCGTGTGTTTACATAGATGCGTATGGCCACGGAGTAAATGCACAGTATAGTGACGATCTTATTGCCACATTAGATTGTTATAATAACATAATATATGCCTTCAGTGATTTCCTGAAGATAAACATCAAAAAATAACACAACTAGAATAACTACAGCAGTCGTGATCGTCTGATCTCATATGAAGCAAGAGATCGCGATGACATATGATGTGTGCAGGTGTTGAAGTGCTGTCCCAATTCTTAGGGGTAAGTTTTGAAGCCCTTCCCCTTAACCCTCGGTTGTAAGGGCCAAGGGAAAGGGGAAGGGCCAAGGGGTAGGGGTACAAAAATAGAATTGGGATTGGGCCTAAGTTGATGGTTAGCCTATTTCACTAGATTTTTCAAAATATATTATTTTGTGTTCAACAGAAGGAAGTGTATTAAAAGAAAATAAAGGATGAGTAAATTATGACAATTTCCAATTTTGGTTGAACTGTATAAATGTAAGGACTCTACTCTTTGGACATCATTTCAAATGGCTGCTCCCTCAAATGGCGCACTTATTTTACGTTGTTGTTTTTTCTTCTTAATTTCATTAATTCATTTTCTTGTCGGCTTAGTCCCTTTATTAATCTGGGGTCGCCACAGCGGAATGAACCGCGAACTTATCCAGCATTTGTTTTACGCAGCGGATGCCCTTCCAGCTGCAACCCATCTCTGGGAAACATCCATACACACTCATTCATACTCATACACTACAGACAATTTAGCCTACCCAATTCACCTGTACCACATGTCTTTGGACTTATGGGGGTCAACCAGAGCACCTGGAGGAAACCCACGCATCAACAGGGAGAACATGCAAACTCCGCACAGAAATGCCGATTGAACCAGCGACCTTCTTGCTGTGAGGCAAACGTGATGCTCACTACGCCACCGTGGCGCCTCTTCTTAATTTAACATTATCAATTTATAAACTCAAACGGGGGAAAAAACGGCACATAACTATATATACACACCTCCAATCACATTTACATTATGCAGTGCATACATCCATTTTAATGCTTAACATTAAAAAGAAAAAAAATTAACAATACAGTTTTAAAAGGAAAGAGACTCAGCTTTGTATAGTTCCTCTGTAGCCTTATTTTCTTTGGATATTACTTTTAAAGACTAAATCTGTTTTACATTCATTTTTAAAGCAATTAATCAAGGGTTTACTGTTGATCCATTTACTTTTGTGTATATAATATTTACCTATTATAATAATGTTTAACATCAATGAAATTTCTTTGGGAAAACCATCTGCATAAACCAAAACCTTAATCAAATTTAGAGATGGAATGTTAATAGCTATATTGTTACTTAAGCAACCGTAAAGGTCCTGCCAAAACTTTTTTGTGACTGGACAAGAGAAAAATAAATGTTCAATGGTTTCAGGCTCTTTTAAACAAAAAAACACAAGGGTCTACCTCAAATCTGATTTTTTTCGTAAAATTTCTGCTGCTGGATATGTATTAATGATTATCTTAAATTGCATATCTTTAATTTTTCCGTAAAATTGGCCATTTAAGATATTTACAAAAATATTTTTAAAATATATTATTTTCAAGCTGTTTCAGTTTTGATGGTGTATAAAAAATCTAAATATAATTTACTTTTTAGCATATGCCCAATTACTTTGTTGTTCCATTTATTATCAACGATACTTCTCTAATCTTTAATTCAGCTGATTTAGTAGATACACGTAAATATGTTACAGTATTAGGTATTTATTACTTTTTTTTTTTAAAGAGCTACAGGTTTCGATTTCGGATACAGCAAAGTAGGAAGTATAGCTTTGACAGCTAAGTCTAGAAGCGATACAGCTGTGAATATTCACATAAATATAGCAAAATGATTGACACTGGACAACAATAATTTAGATTTTTACATTAATCTGAGGGTGGGGGCAGGGGTGCCGCTAGCAATTTTGGGCCCCATGAAAAAATATGAGGATGGGCCCCCTACTACCAAGCTAGCTATCCAAACTCTTTGTCCGCGATGTAGTTATACTGACCTATGCATTTTATTATTGATTTTGTCAACCAATTATCAGTATTTAGTAAGAGAACGGCCATGACTGTAGCTAACAGATGATTTATTGTTTAAATGTAAACGTAGTACAAAAAAATGAACAGTAATAAAATATTCACTGAAAATTTTACATTTTTATGTGCATATATACACACAGTTGAAGTCAGAATTATTAGCCCC
>CAIGQQ010004000.1:2779250-2799177 GCA_903798035.1 Danio albolineatus
GTCAAGGTGCAAACGTTTAGACTTTAAAACACCACAAATGACTGAAATTCTGATTTTTATGGCTGTTGGCTCTTGACGTTTTCCTCTCTTGTCTTCCAGGAACAGTATTTATTTTCAGCTCTATGTTCACCTTACAGCACCTATTGGAGAGGTGGGGATGAACATAGTAAAGGCCTCATCTGATTGGTCACATTTAGATAAGCAAGCTATGCATGCAGCACACCAATGCTTGGAACATACAATTTCTTTAATTTATTGCTCTTCGCGATAGCAATATTTTTCGATATTTTGTGCAGTTCTAATGTAAACTCAAACTTTTATTTATTTTATTTTTATTTTTTATGAAAAATAATCGTTTTGCAGCACTAGTTGGGGTAAGGGGACAAAATATACAGTTTCTACACTATAAAAATCATGTCTAAGTCCCAACAAGGATAGTAAACTAGACTCGTGACTGCGTGGGTCAGTGTTTCGAGCAGTATAGGCAGTCATGAGGGCAGGAAGTCAGTGTGATAAGTTAGATAACATATGAGCACACTGACTCAGCTTTCCTATCTGACTAGAGCTGTAACTGGCAGATCCCTCAACCCAGAGGCCAGTGTCACTCAAGTGCGCTCGATAAATCCAGAGCATGTTTGCTGAATACGTGGTTTCAATGGAATTATGTAATCTTATGTAATCTTTGGTTTACCAAAATAAAAACTATTTAATTATTTTAATGTCAGAACTGTCAGTTTTGAGATGTTGGGACATTAGCGGCTCCTTTTGTGTGCTTATTCCACGCTCTGTAGTTTTAGGTGATATGGATGCAATTGGACCTGTCACAATAATCAATATATAGACTTATCTCTATAGAAAATGTCAGTGTCAGTATGGTTAAAAAACACTGTAGTATTTACTAGAAATTACTGTAGTATAATAACATGTGGGTGTCTGACTACTGAAAATACGTCTGGTAGCATATCGCAGTATATCGCAGCCTCTGTTTCTTCTTTACCTTGCATTTTTTGTTAGTATTTATTATTATTTATTTTGGATATTTGTTTTCACATTCTGATTCCAATGCCTAATAAATAAATAGTTAAAATGACTATAATTGAATGAAATAATTTTAAAGGGGCAATCCAGAGTGTATTTTTAAGGCTTTGCTTTGTTTATGGGGTGCAAAGCAATGCTTCATTTAAAAAAAAAAATAATGTTGTTTTTTCATCTTATATTATATTATATACATATCTTTAATTATATACAGCTACGCAGCTAACATGAAAACGATTAACATGCCTCCGAAACCCCGCCCTAGAGGCTCTGATTGGTCAGCTAACATAATGGCAGCGTCACACATCTACTAGCACACACTTTGCCCCTGCTGTGTAAATACTGTCAGTCAGTGAGCTTTCTCAAATGCTAGCTATGTATTTTTTATAATTCTCTGGAACATAATGAACATAATTAAACTATAAGCACTTCTCTCTTTGTGTTGTGTCCTTTTTAAGCCCAAATACAGAAACAAAAGAAACTCTGTGCACTCTTAGAAAAAAAGGTACACGATGGTACAAATAATGTTCCTTGAGGAACAGTGTTGTACCTTTGTAAATATTGTACCTTATACGGTACTGAAAAGACCTCTTATGATACTGTTCTGTGCCTTTTATGGTACAACTGAAATGAAGGTACACAATTGTTCTCATATAAAAGGTACAAAAGTGTTGAACAACTCCTTCTTTATTACAGTATCTATGAAAATAAATATGACTGGAAAGGCAAAGTGATTTTTATGAATAATTTCCATATTAAAACAAGAATCATCATTTAAAAGTATATGTTTAAAAATTTTTAGTCCTATATTACAATAATACAAAACAACTGGTAAAACTAAAAACTATAGGTACTTTAAACTACATTTAGTTTACATTTAGTAAACTAGTAGACATTTACATAGTCTACATTTAGGTACATTTTGGTTTCCCGTGGTACAAATCATGACCTTAAAAGGTACAAATTTGTTTCTTTTCTTAAGGTACAATTCTGTCCCATAAAAAGGTACTGCTCCAGTGACAAGGGTTTGTACCTTCTTTGGTACAACATTGTACCATTTTTTTCTGAGAGTGTGGAAATAGCAGTGTTTAGACGTCATTTTAGCTTTCTCTGCTATACCATTACAGCGCCTGTGGCGACGCCACTATGCTGCACGGGGTGTATGCGCGTGGTGAATGCACATAACCTGAAGGATTATGTATTTTTTGTAGTCCCCAAACTTCGTTCGCTGTAGGCTTTGCTAAGCTAGCTCTGGAAAAGCTAATGTCTCCCTTTGCTTTGAACTTTGAGCATTACATTGAGATGTTGTTTATGTTCACACAGCTACATTACAAATCAACTAAAGTTTAAAATATGATATCATAATGGACCACCTCTTTAAGAATAAAATATTACGTGTTCTTTGGAAGAGTTTACTTGAATTGTAATGTTATTATATTGTCATTTTGGCATTAAATAATGAGTGGCATAAAAATGGTCTTAAAACGACAATAATATCATATATTGCAATATATTTTGGTGCAATATATCAGACAACAAAAAAATAGATATTGTGACAGACCTAATTGTTTGTATTCATAAGAGGTAAGTACTTGTTAAATTTGCAGAAGTGATGCATGAAATATGAAGCCAAATACTGTGCTAACTGACAGATTGACAGAAGTTGCAGCATCTTGCACAGAAAACAGCCCCTAATGTTCTGTGTTTCTGCATACTAACTTTATTGTGCCCCCGTTTCTTCTTCTTTTTCTCTCTTTTTATAGGTGACCAGGCAAGGAATTTCTTCCTGCAGTCAGGTTTACCTCCCCCCATCCTGGCCCAGATATGGTACACGGTTCCTTTAAATATAAATACAATTCTACTACCTTCATAAATACACTATGTTATACTGTTTTATAATTGGTGTGCACTGTAAAAAAATCACATTACACAGAAAAAAATTACCACAATGCAAAAAAACACCCTGTGACAATGTTGATTAAATTTCAGGATGCATGTACTGTATATTTTATAGCCTGAAATTAAATATGGAGAATTTTACCCAACAACATTTCAAGCTTTTACCTTACAAATACACTGATTACCTCCATAATAGTTTTGTTGGCAAAGAATGAATTTTGAGTGAGTGAGCTGTCTATATACTTAAGTTTGGTACGTGCAAAAACTACACACAATCAGTAAAATGATGCAATGAGCTGTTATGAAATGAATTCAACACGAAACACCCTAATGTACCAGTGCTCTTCCTTTTTTTTTTACTGTAAATTGTATGGTAATTTGTAGTTGCATTCAAACAGCATGGCAGTAACTTGAGCTGTATATGCATTGGCAACACACTGTTAACCAAGAAACATGTTTAACATCATGTTTTTACAATATTATGTAAATTCCAAATGATTGTTGCAGTGCGTAATTGTGCAAACTACTGTGTGTGTAGTTGTGTGGCTGGCTGCAAATCCAGGCAGATACAGGCATGATTTCAAGTTAACGGAGTCTGCTGTGAAAGTTAGTCAGTGTGGGAGTGGCATCATTAAAGTTTGTGGATGTTTTTGTTTTGCAGGGCTCTGGCCGACATGAACAATGACGGGAAGATGGACATGCATGAGTTTTCCATCGCAATGAAGCTGATTAAATTAAAGCTGCAGGGTCACCCTCTCCCTCCATCACTGCCCCCCTCCATGAAGCAGCAGCCCATCCCCATCCCCCCGCAGGCTCCTTTTGGTAAGAACACACTCCTTCAGGTGACTTCATATTTTACGTTCTAAATCTTTTTGACCCTCCCAACCTTTACTTTTACCCCAAAGTAAATAAAATGTAATAATTAAAGCAATAAATTGAGTTTTATTTTTTATTTTTATTAATTGATGCAGAAATATTATATAATTATACATGTACATCTCATTCAATATCACATTACAGATTCTCTCAGGTAATGTTAAAGGTCTCATGAAGTGCTTTGAAATGTGCATTTTTATTTGTTTTTTGACGTAATCTCAACCGAAACATGACGAGAGGATGGGATGTAGCTCTTCCCCTTTAAATAAAAACAGACAAACAGCGAATAGCATTTTGTTTTATCACAGCTCTGCCAGTGAGAATGGTTGAGCTCAAGCGCATCAAATGTGAAGCGTCTTGAAGGGGGCGGGACATGTTAAGTACTAAAGAGCATTTGATTGGTCAAGATTTGATGATAAACTTAAGCATGAGCTGACGTAAACAAAACTTTACACGTTTTATATCTTCTAAATGTGAACTTTGTCACTGTTTTGGCGTGTGCTAGCTTATGGATATCCAAAAACATAGGATCTTTAAAAGGTATTAAGGTAAAAGGTATAAGTATTATTAGCAATATTATTATCTATTAATGTTATTACTTATTACTTATTATAATTAGTGTGATTTACCAAAAAAAATCTAATAATATATTATAAAATCAATAATTATAGCTGTAATGAATTATTTGTTTGATTGCCCTCTGCAGGGATGCCCTCTATGGGTGCAATACCCGGCCTGCCAGCAGTGCCGCCCATGCCTCTGCCCCCTCTGCCTCCAGGAGTGCCAGGAATGGGTGTTTCTCCTCCACTGGGCGCATCGGTAACCCCACCCGTACCATCCCTCGCCAACGGAGCACCCGCAATGATACAACCCCTGAGTGGATTTTCACATCCAGGTAAAGTAAACACACACTCGCACCACCCAGACCAGCTTATGCAGTCCGGTGACTTTGGCAGGATCATTCATGGGTGTTTGTGTCTGTCTCTCAGGTGCCGCGCTCAACAAAACCGCCTCATTCAATCGCTCCAGTATCAAGCTACAGAAGGTCCAGTCTGTAGAGGCACCCAGGTACACTCACAGACACAGATATACACGCATACAGATGCACACACAGGCTTGTTTTTGTGTATTGTGGGGACGTTAAATAAGTTCCCATTGTTTTTATACAGTGCAAATTGTATATATTCATCCCTAAACCCAACCCTCACAGGAAGCTGTACAGTTTTACTTATTTACTGGAAGAAATATTCAGTATGATTTATTACGATTATTCTGTATGATTTATAAGCCTTTTGAGAAATGAGGACATAAGCAATATCCTCGAAATTGGCTATCTTCTTGTAATACCTGTGTCATACCCATGTCGTTGTGTCCTTATTTGTCAAAACAACACGCACACCGATGCACATTGTATTTATAGACATTTGGTAGATGTTAACATACATGTTGTCTCTATCTGTATCTGTAGTGCTCCAGCTGCTC
Source organism: Danio albolineatus (assembly GCA_903798035.1). Lineage (NCBI taxonomy): Eukaryota > Metazoa > Chordata > Actinopteri > Cypriniformes > Danionidae > Danio > Danio albolineatus. The sequence goes on from CAIGQQ010004000.1 coordinate 2,784,543, forward strand.
CTCCACCCGCTGACTGGGCCGTGTCCCAGTCCTCCAGACTCAAGTACAGGCAGCTCTTCAACAGCCATGATAAAATGATGAGCGGTTATCTCACAGGTACGCCGACCATCACTCACATGATCACACTTGACGAGCATCAAACACTGTTTGATTTGCTTTGTCTTTCAGGTTCCCACCTACATATCATTTAATTTTATAGTGCATAATCCCACCAATCAAATATTTAAGCAATTTTTTAAAATGTTTTTTTTTTTTCCGTTATGCTCATGAAGACTATTTATTTTGGCGAACGTAGGACAAAATAAAAACAAAAACAACATCACCTGTTCCTGTGATGCATCAGAAATCATTATTTTTTTATTGATATGCTCAGTTTTCAAATGTTATTATTGATGATCAGTTATTAATAATGGTTCTTATTTTTATCAGTGTTGAAACCGGATTAATATTGTTGTGAAAACCAGGAAACATAAATATCTATATATAATATAGATGTTTATATCTTTATAATATAGACTATTATATCTTACTTATAAATAAGTCTACACTGTCTTTAAAAAAATAAATATAAAAATGTAACTCATAAAAATTTATAAAAATGTATTTATTTATTTATTTATTTTTGTATATAACATATGTTTTTTTCATCATATTTACCCCCCAAAATGTTTTGGTAATGTGTCCACAAAAAAATTAAGCTTAAATAACATTAAATTTCTTATATATAATTTCTTCTTCTTTTTTGGTAATTTTAACCCAAACATTAGTTTGGTACTATGTCCAATTCAATTTATAGCACTTTTGAAAAGTAGATTGTGTCAAAGCAGCATCACATAGAAGAAATTCTAGTAAATTGATACTACTTCAGTCCAATTTTCAGAGTTGAAGTTCAATTAATAATTGTCCACACAATTATTAAGCCTAAATAATGCTTTTAATCATTGAAAATAAGAAGAAATGTGTATTCAGAGTAGTAACGAGTAATAGTGATGCTGAAATATCAGCTTTGCCAACTCATGAATTAATTACATTTTAAAGTAAATGAAAATTGAACGTTTATTTTAGCTTTGCAAACAAATCTTTTACAAATATTACATTTTTTACTGTATTTTTTTCACTAAATAAATGCAGCCTTGAGAAGCTTGAGACTTCAATTTAATCAATTTGTTCAGTCAGTTGATTCAATCTATTTTCATTTAATTTCAGTTTTGCACCAACCATATTTTCTTAAGAAAACAGAACTTCCATCTAGTTTTTAAATCGATGTGGTTTGCAAAATTCAGAGCTCTTGTCATGAGTGACAGTGGTTAGTCAGAGCGGCTTAGAGGAAAGAGATGTTTGCTGATTCAACATAACCAGCTTTGTTTCCCTTTTCATTCTCTCTCTCTCCTTTTCTGCCTCAGGTCCACAAGCCAGAACTATTTTGATGCAGTCCAGTCTACCACAAGGCCAGCTGGCTACCATCTGGTGCGGATCCAACCTGTTTTTGTTTCTTGTTCTGCCTCCATCTCGCATTAAAAACTCAAACAAATCTCAGAGTTCTGAGATTCGTATCAGTGTAAACATAAGGATTGGTATCTGGTTATTGTTATGAGTATATCCAACTTTTGTTTTGATTTATTTAACATGCTGTTCTCAGATCTGTCGATGGCCTAGGGCTTTGTTTACTCTTGATGTGAACACAGCTGAACTGCTCACACGTGGACCAGCATAACAAATAGCTGTTTTGCCGTCTACCTGTTTCTCCCTGCAGGAATCTGTCAGATATAGATCAAGATGGGAAGTTGACTGCTGAAGAGTTTATTTTGGCCATGCACTTGATTGACATGGCCATGTCTGGTCTCCCTCTTCCCCCTTTGCTGCCACCTGACCTCATACCTCCAACATTCAGGTGAGAGACTTTGATGGCACCAAACTACACTTTCACATTTTCACCTAAATTGCCTCTTATTAGACCTTGATCACACCGAAAACCCTTTTTGCATTAAGAGGTTGAATGGTTTCTAATGGCACGAGAATTTCAATGTGCCTGCAATTGACAAAAGTCTACTCTAAGAGGAAAAAGTGTGCTATGTCAGTCGCTTGTTTTTCATTATCCAATCAAATGAAAGCCGAGGCGGGGTTTCCGTTGAGGTGACAGCAGTGTTGCTGTTGTCAAGACGACTTTAGAGACTTTTAAAGATGGAGGAGAGACTAGTGGCCGCAGTTTCGAATTATCCGGAGCTGTATGACTTCACAAATCTTGAATATCACTGTTATTGAATATCACAATTGTTATTAAACATTACAATTCTAACAATATCAGAATCAGCCGCAAAGAAAATTTCATTTCCACATGACTCTTTTGCACTTGGAGACACTTGATGTTTCCGTCACTTAATGTTTTTGTGTGTGTGTGTGTAGGAGAATGCGTTCTGGTAGTGGAGTGTCTGTGACGAGCATGCACTTGACAGACTTGCGGTCTCAGGAAGAACCAGAGGAGGAGGAGAAAGAGGCTGATAAAAAACTTCCAGGTCAGGAAACATTGGTTAAAATACACGTGGTCTGAGATGACAAGTGTACCCAAGATTCAATTTGCACATTGAATTGAAGGATTTTTTATATGGATATTATTTAGCTTGATTTTATCCTGCATATATACCTTTCAGTGCAATGTGTTGTGAGATCTGATACCACTTACCTATACAAATGGAGAACATCAACTGTCAACAGAGGCTGTGTTAACTGTAAATTTTCCACTGTTAACTTACTTTTATGGGTTGTGGCTGGAAGGGCATCCGCTGCGTAAAACAAATGCTGGATAAGTTGGCGGTTCATTCCGCTGTGGCGACCCCGGATTAATAAAGGGACTAAGCCGAAAAGAAAATGAATGAATGAATAACTTACTTTTAAAAACATTGAGTGATTATTCAAAGTGCTTTCCGTCATTTAGGCTGATAAAATATCAGGTTCCTGGTTTACTTTAGCCAGCAGTACTTTAAACAACATTATCATGGTAAACAATACTGTTATACAATATAGATGCAGAAAATGTATGAAGAGAAAGCTTTAAAGCACTTTTTCTGATGTAAGTGAGGTTATGGCGAGAAAATCGTTTGCATTAGTTTTTCATTTGATCTTTTTTCTTTCTTTTTTTCTATTTATTTTTCTTTAATTTATTTTCTTTAATTTATTTTTGTTTTTTTGTCATTTCCTCTGTAGTTTTTAATCATCTTTTAATAATATTTGATGTTTAAAGAATTTTTGTTGTTGTTTTTTTCCTAAATTTTTACCTGTAGTTTTTAATTAACTTTTAACAGTATTTGATATTTTTTCTTTTTCTTTCATTTAAATTTTTATTTTTTTGTAGTTTTTTGCAATATTCATCTGTAGTTTTTAATTCACTTTTATCATTTGATATTTTTTCTTTTTCTTTCATTTTGGTTTTTAAAAAATGATTTTTTTTTGTGATACATCTATAGTTTTTAATTAATTAAAAAAAAAATTTGATTTTTTTATTGTTTTTTATTGTTTTTCGAATTTTTAGTTGAAAATGAGAAAAACTTTTTTTTGAAAACAAACAAAAGTTAAAGTCTTCATACATTTAGTTTCATTTCAGTTAAAATTGATTTATTAATTATTTTAAAGGACAAAAATGGTTTCAATTATTGTTGTCTGTAATTACCCTGGACCAGTTGAGTAATTCTTGAGATGTCGTTTTTTATTGGCATTTTTAATTGTATTGTTTTTTTTATTGCATTTTTAAATTGATCATGAGACATAACGAAAGTAGATCATTATGCAAGATGAAACAGTAAAGTGACAGTTATAAATCCATGTTCAGGGCAACCTTTTATATACAGTTGAAGTCAGATTTATTAGCTCTCCTGTTCAATTTTAATTTGTATATTTGCCCCCAAATTCTGTTTATCGGATTGAAGATTTTTTAACACATTTCTAAGCATAATAGTTTTACAAACTCGTTTCTAATTACTCATTTCTTTTATCTTTGCCGTGATGACAGTCAATAATATTTTTCAAGACACTAGTATTCAGCTGTATTCAAAAGTGCAATTTAAAGGCATAACTAGGTTAATTAGGCAAGTTAGGGTAATTAAGCAAATTGTTTAATAACGATGGTTTGTTCTGTAGACAATTTGGAAAAAATATAGCTTGAGGGGAAAGAAAATTATATAGGAAATACTGTTAAACTTTCCTTGCTCTGTTAAACATCAATTGGGAAAAATCTGAAATAAAATTCTGTATATGTGCTTGGATAGCTGTTTATGCTTCACAAGTATGCATTACCATTTACATTTTGTAGGGGGTAAATGCTAATTAAATAATCTATTGTTGTATATAAATGTCCTAAAATGGTTTCCACAATTTCCCCTCAGTCACGTTTGAGGATAAGAAACGAGAGAACTTTGAGCGTGGAAACCTGGAGCTGGAGAAACGTCGACAAGCTCTTCTGGAGCAGCAGAGGAAAGAGCAAGAGCGACTGGCGGCGCTGGAGAAAGAAGAGCAAGAGAGGAAGGAGAGGGAACGACTGGAGCAGGAGAGACGCAGACAGCAGGAGCTGGACAAACAACTGGAGAGACAAAGAGAGCTGGAGCGACAGCGGGAAGAGGAGAGACGCAAGGAGATTGAGAGAAGAGAGGTAGATTTACAAGTTCTCGGAAATCCATGAGTGTTAAGCAGGGCTGCACAATATATCGTGATTAGTATCGTTAATAATATCGTTATTATGGTAATAATATATGTAATGTACGTATCTCAGACGTGTGTGATAAATTACATTCATTTTATGCATTGGTTGTTAAAGTTGGAGTCAGAATTATTAGTTCTCCTGTTAAATTTTAATTATATTATATATATTTTTCCCCAATTTCCTGTTTATTGGGGAGATTTTTTTTTCAACACGTTTTTTTAAGCGTAATAGTTTTAATAACTAATTTTTTATAATTTATTTTGGGGTTTTTTTTCTATTTTTTTGCCGCCATGATGACAGTACATAATAGTTTACTAGATATTTTTCAACATAAAATGACATTTAAAGGATTAACTAGGTTAATTGGGCAATTTAGGGTAATTAGGTCATTAAATCATTGTATAACTATGGTTTATTGTAGACAGCTGATAAAATATATTGCTGATGGGGGCTAATATTATTGACCTTAAAATGGTTTTTAAAAAATTAATAACTGATTTTATTCTAGCTGAAATAAAACAAATAAAATTTGCTTCAGAAGAAAAAAAACATTATAGGAAATGCTGTGAAAAATTCCTTGCTCTGCTAAATATTATTTGGGAAATATTTGAAAAAGAAAAGGGAAAAAAATCATGACAAAAAGACAAAAGTAAAGGCAAAAGAGGAAAATGACAACAGCCGATCGGAGTCTGAATATCACTCATTTTTCACTCATTTATAGTGTTTTAAAGACAGATTGCACCTTGACACAGTTTTTTAGTTTGAATTGGAATGAATTAGATCTGAAAAAAATATATATATATATATAATTAAATGATTTAAAAACATTGCTAATAAAAAAGCATTTTTAGGGAAATATTTTATATTATAGTTATATTGTAAGAAATAAGAATCAATATTGCATATTTTCCCAGTATTTAGTATTAAACACTATTGACATTATTATTATTATTATTAATAATAATAATAATAATAACCATTGTGATTTGTGTTTAAAGGCTGCTAAACGGGAGCTGGAGCGACAGAGGCAGCTGGAGTGGGAGAGGACGCGCAGACAGGAGCTGCTCACTCAGAGGAACAGAGAACAGGAGAACATCGTCCTGCTCAAAGCACGCAAGAAAACACTCGAGTTTGAGCTGGAGGCTCTGGTATGTGCTCTTTTATCACTCTAGAAAAAAATGTCCTAACTTCTTATTTAGAAAGAGCTGAAACACACATCCATACCAAAAACAAAATGAAGTCAGACCATGGAAACTGTTCTCAACATATTACTGTATTTTTTTCCCTTCAGTTGCTTCAGGTTAAATGATCTGTAAAAGGGTATTGACCTTCCTAAACATGCAGAAACCAGGAATATGACTGTTTGTGAATGTAAAAGGTTTCAAAGTGCACAATGAATTGTCTCACAAAAGTTGTCTGCAATTTATTTTCTGCACAGGATTTATTGTGATAAAATCAAACTTTTGACTTTAGATGAATGTAAACCTATTGCAAGAGACCTTTAAAACTAAATTAGGAGACTTGTAGGTCACGTTAAAGCTTCCTTTTGCAATTATTTTACCATTTGAAAATTCAAGTGTTACCGAAATCTATTTGAGCAGCCCCATATGCATATTGAGCTTAATAGTTTGACATCTGTTGTGCTTTTTGCTTCTTCTCCAGAATGATAAGAAGTCTCAGTTGGAGGGGAAACTGCAGGACATTCGGTCCCGTCTCTCCATTCAGAGGCATGAGATTGAAACCACCAATAAGACACGAGAGCTCCGCATTGCAGAGATCACCAGCTTGCAACAGCAGCTGCAGGTGTGCACTCTGGCTTACAAACTGAAGCATCATCAGCATCCTTTCAGCATTATCACCATTTGATTTAGCCTCGCTTCTCTAAATGGGGTGGTTTTTGAGTGTGTGTAAAAAAAAAAAGAGGTAGTTTAAACTTGTCATGAATAGACACGAGTGTTATCTGTACATTTATAATATACAGTTGAAGTTACATTTATTTCCTTTTGAAATATTTCACTAATGATGTTTAACAGAGCTAGGAATTTTAAACAGTATTTCCTATATATTTTTTTAAGATATATAATACAAATGCATATATTATGTCAAAACAGTTTATGTCAAAACAAACTTTTATTTTGAATGTAATTAATTGGGGCGCCACGGTGGCCGAGTGGTTAGCACGTTCGCCTCACAGCAAGAAGGTCGCTGGTTCGATCCCCAGCTGGGCCAGTTGGCGTTTCTGTGTGGAGTTTGCATGTTCTCCCCGTGGTTGCGTGGGTTTCCTCCGGGTGCTCCGGTTTCCCCCACAGTCCAAAGACATGCGGTACAGGTGAATTGGGTAAGCTAAATTGTCCATAGTGTATGTGTGTGAATGACAATGTGTGGATGTGTTTCCCAGAGATGGGTTGTGGCTGGAAGGGCATCCGCTACGTAAAACAAATGCTGGATAAGTTGGCGGTTTATTCCGCTGTGGCGACCCCGGATTAATAAAGGGACTAAGCCGAAAAGAAAATGAATGAATGAATGAATGAATGTAATTAATTGTTGCCCAGCACTTACTATGTATATCTGTGTGTGTATATGTGCAAATGGATATCAGAATTTGGGTTGTTCTGTGTATAAATCATTTCAAATAATCTAAATATTTTATAAATCTCTCTCTTTTGTCCTCATCAGGAGTCTCAGCAGTGGTTGAGTCGGTTGATTCCTGATAAACAGTGTCTGAATGACCAGCTGAAGCAGGTTCAGCAGAACAGTCTACACAGTAAGAGCATTTTCTTCAATCCTATTTTCTGTTCAATTCTACGTCAGAATAAAAAAAAAACGGAAAGCTGTGAGCAGGGGAAAAAGAGAACTGCTATCTGTCAGTGGCCCATACTGACCTTAACTAAAACTTAAAACTTAAAAAGGTAAAATAAGAGGAAATCAAAGATTTTTATGTTTAAAGAGTGCCTATTTTTAAATTTAGACACAAACACATACCTACTCTGAAGGGACAGAAAAGTCTTCGGACACTGGAGCATTTGAAATTAGCATTTTTTTTGTCAGTGTTTTAATGCCAATGTCAATCTGCTTACAGATCAGCTGATAGACTCAGCTTTTTAAATGCTTCAGCGTCTGTGTAAGCTTGTAAAGTGTTGATCATTAGAGCCAATCACAGTCATATCTGTTGAGTGATTGAAAAAAAATGGCCATTTAGCAGTGTTTGAGAATGAAATAAATTTTTTTTATAAAATTAAAATTTTATTCGTCACATACACAGTATAATATGCAGTGAAATGCTTACACGATCACTCCTGGCCTTAAAAATAATATCAATACGAATCTAAAATATGGAATAAAAACAAGTAATAAGTGAACAGAACATTTTTAGATCTAGAAATAGAAGCTATGGAATAGAACATAAAAACAAATCTAAAATACTTACATTAAATATAGAGTATGTAGCTGTAAAATAATGTACAAAGTATACAAATATAAAAGAGCTAGCTATATAAAAATAGAAACACAGAAGTATTTTACTCAGTAGCGCTCAAAATGAAACTTTTTTTATAGAAGTTGGTACTTCTGAAATAACTACCATCATAACATATTACTACTGCTTGAGCAAATAATTCAGAAGCAGTGTCTTCTCGTTGGATTAAAAAAAGTCAGTCTCATGAATAATAATTAGACACCACTGCTTGCCTGAAATACTAACAGTCTTATAACAGGTCATCACCATTGATGACACTTGATATTTTAAACCTGAATGATGAAATTAGGGGAGGAAGCTCAAACTTAGTCAGTTGTTCCTTATAATTAAAGCTAACAAATGCCAATATTGTCTTAAAATATATTTTTTGCATAAATCTGCTCAAAACGCTCTCAAATATTGAGTTTCATGACCTTTAAAGACCCAAAACTCTTTTTGTCAGTTTTGTTTTAATTAGTTATTAGTTATTAATTCTTGCTTAAATAATTGCTTTGAGGGGAAATTAGTAATGCATGTTCCAGACTTGAACACTTCATATTGTTGACATCACAGATTAGTGAAAAAACAAACAAACTCATCTGTTTGGTGCTGGAATCTTAGCTTCTGTTTTCTGCCATAATAATTCAAAGGTCAATTCAAATTAGTGATGGTAAAACTGATTTTCATCCCAACACGTTTTGGTTTTGCAAAACACTTTAAATTCAGGATGCTCAAATCAATGTGTTCACAATCCTGACCTTTAATGGACCTACAGTAAGTGAATCATTAGTTACGTTTAAAAACAAACTATAATCAGTACAACGAGCTAGCAACTTCTTGCTTTTGGCACTCCAGGTACAATGTTATGAACTGCAGATTGGTTTTTGCACATTGAATTGTTGTAAATGTAGATTTAGTGAACTTACTGGCAGTTAAAACTCAATAAATAACGCATTTCTTTTCATACAGGATGGATCTTGAGTATGGGAATCTCCTAGGAATCCCTTTTAACCGTTGTCTGCTTATTTCCGCTTTGTAGGAGACTCTCTGTCCAGTCTTCAGAGGGCCATTGAAATGAAAGAATCCACCAAACAGCAGCTGAAAGAACAGCTGGATGCTGTGGAGAAGGAAACGCGCTCCAAACTATTGGAGATCGACGCCTTCAACACACAGCTGAAGGTACTGAAGCCCTAAAACACACACAGACACACACAGACAGACAGCACTAGAAGTTCACCCATTTACTTTTGTTTGCATACATGTAGTTTGTATTAGTTTTATGCTTCACATTGTGTGTGCAGGGTGCAAAATTAACATTTGTGCTAAAATTCAAATTAAACTGGCTTAATGTATGAGGAACAATTTATTACGCTATGACACGATACATTAATTCAATAATTAATTCATTTCTGATGCAAGTTAAGCAAATGAGATATGGACATCAAAAAATTCTGTTTTTATTTGGGCCAGTATATATTTTTGCAAGCTTGTGGTCGGTAAGAAAATTGGTAAGAATCTATCTCTTATGTTTTCCAAGGCTGCATTTGTTTCATTTAAAAAGTTCAGTGAAATAGCAGTGACCAATCTAGTCTTCTGTGTCACACGAAATCATTTTAATATGTCCCTTTGGTGCTCAAGACATCTCTACACAATGCTGAGTTATGTTGTCGAACATTTTTTCGTTATTGTTTGACAAATTAAAGTGTTTTAAAAACATTTTTCACAGTGGTCCCTCGTTAATCACGGGAGTTACGTTCTAAAATAGCTCGCAATATTTATTTTTTACAATTATTACAGATGTTTTAAGGCTGTAAAATCCCTCACTACTGTATTTTCTCATATAGGAGTTAACATTTTCACACTTTTCTCTCATTTAAACACTCGCGTGGCTTCAACCTTTCTTTAGCATGTCCAGAATTCCAAGTTTTTGTGTGATGGTTAGCATCTTCCTCTGCCCTTTGGGTTCTAGCGTGGGTGTCTTTGACGGTGCAGAATGTTTCATTGACATTATGAGGTTTGTTGGGGAGAAAACTTGCAAACATATAGAACAGCACTTTGGAATCACACTGCTGGCAATCAAAGATTTGTCAATTTAGTAAGCTAAACGCATTCTGTACTGTACAGGAGACACGGCACTGAGGAGATTAATTGACAGTGGTCTACAGCCAATCAGGACTCAGAACACAATGTGCTAATCAGGACGCAGAACACAATGCGCTGTAAAAAGCATGTCAAATTGCACTAATAAAATCAGCTAATCTGCGAGACCGCGAAAGGTGAACCGCGTTATGGTGGGGGACCACTGTATTGGAAATATAAAATAGTTTGTACTATAACTTTATAAATGCAACCTTGCTGAATACTTTGAATTTCTTTAAAAGCAAAAATACTTTTGAAAGATTGTCCATTTATTTAATGCAAACTGCTTTATCATTGCCAGTATTAAAAAAAAAAGTCATAAAGTTACTTTTGAACCCTGTGTGTGTGTGTGTGTTTGTGTGATTGAAAGAGGAAGTAAGAGAAAGCATTATAGTGACCTTCTTTCCAAACAGACATCATGTCTGATAAGACCAACAGAATACTTTTTATTATCTTAAATGGGCCTTCGATCAGACTAAGGGCGTACTCACAGTATGCTATGCGAACCGTGCCCAGACCCGTTTCCCGGATCGTTTGAGAAGTGTGAGTGCTCTGAATCAGGCTCAGGCATGGTTCAGTTGGCCAGCCCTGGCCAAGTGGGAAGAGGTGTGCCTGAGCATGGTTCACTTGGGCTTTGGCGCAGTATCCTTGTAGTGTGAGTGCAAAGCGCGCCTAAGCCCGAAACTGAAGAGGAGACGTGACTTTTGGGGACTGTTTCATATGGATTTATTAATCATTCTTACTGTTTTATAAACACAAACTGTCGTAAATTTTTAAAGACGCAAACCCCTCACTGCACGACAGCTGCGCCTTTAGCAAACCTTCTAATTCCTGCAGCACGAGGATTTTATGGTTGTTTATAAGCGACAGCAGTGGCTGATCTGTGTGTCACTGCAAAGCAAGCGACTAAAATTATATAAGGATATAAAGAAATGTCTACTGTGCTGAGCGAGAGCGCTTCTCTTAAACTGAACAGCACATCATGGATGACGTAAGCGTGCTCAGGCCCGTATGTAATGTGATTGCGGGCCGTCGGGGGAGACGGGAGGGGGGACAAGTGTGCTTCGGCCTGGTTCAAGGGAACTGTACATAGTGTGAGTACGCCCTAAGAGAAGGAGAGAGTGTGATAAAGCAGAATTTTTTTCACCACATCACACAATCTCTTGTTCCTCTCTCACTGTATCTGCCTGCTGCTCACTCTTTCACTCTCGTCCTGCGTTCATCCTGGTCGACTCCCTCTCCACCTCACCCACTGTCCGTGTTTATACGGCTTGCCTGGCCCTCTTTGTTCTGGCTTGACCGCGCTTCACCCCCCTTTACCCCTCGTGGTGGTGCAGTCCTTGGGGCTCTTCTATCAGAGCCATGCTGCCAGGATGGAGAACCTGCATTTGGAGCTGCTTGTTGAAGATCAGAGGGGGCTACAGGTAGACCACCTGAAAATGCTTAACCCCCTAGTAAACTACCAGCACCGAACTGTTCCCCTCTACTCACAGCACTGTGCTCTCTGTTGCCCTTCATGAGGGAAGTTAGAGTAGCACACTTCCAGTTGTCTTGTCTTGACTACTTCCCTTTACTAAGACAACAGGGCTCAGCAATCAAGATTTGTTTATCTGCTCAGGTTTTTGTTGTTGCCCAGGTTACAATATGTATAATACTTTAGTAATTATAATAATTGCTCAGTTAAATAATCAGCTGATTTGAATAGACACATTTGAAGATAGTGATGGGATGTTTTCGTTTTACTCACTCGCACCTTTGAGTCTTGTTCGTCAATGAACAAATCTTTTATCAAGTCATTTCGTTCAATTTGTCAAAAGATTACTGAATGTTATGAGTTGCTTCCAAACACATCTACAACTAGCCCAAATGTTGATCACATGACAAATAAGCCGTAACTAGAATGCTACTACAGTGTTTCCTCTAGGATTTATTCCAGCTGTGGCGGCAGACTCTGTTGGGCCTTTCACACAGATCTACCAACTACCTGTGGTGTTATTTCAATGACAAATGTCATTAGCGCAGTATTACAAGCCGAGATTGCATTGATGCAATACTAGCATACGAATCTCTTTGCTTGCGCGCCGGTTTCCTCTGTTCGTACACAAAACTTCTTGCACGCCCTCAAATATACGCTGCTTAAATGCAGGTTTTCTTGAGCGCTCTCAAATAAACGCTGCTGAAGTGCGATTTAGTGCATTTATGTAACAAGTATGTCTCCAACTTTTATTAGATTTGCTAGGAATATTTCTGAATGTGTCCAATAGACCTACCGAGCGGCATTAATGCGTCCTGAAGTGAAACGGCCGTAAACTCCAGCAAGATAAAGCCATTATCTATACATTAAGTATTATAAAGCATTATTTGATTATGGAAACTGTGTTCATCTTAACTGAAAGCTACGCCGTGTTTGCTAGCCTCACGCATTACGCACCTGTCAGTCAGTTACCGAGCATGTCACCTTAAAGGGTTAAGCAAATGACGCACAGCACTGCTACGGTTACAGAAAAGTTTGCGCTGTTATAATTCACTTACCTTTTAATACGTTTTGGTGCGATTATAACCCGCTATTTAAAAAAAACTACGACGACTGAATGTTTTGAATGAGTAGGAAAATTTAAATTAGTGGAAACCATGTACTATAAGAAAGAGAAAATCATTTTTTATTGTTTACCTGCTCTTTTGTCTACGATTAGCTCAACTCACCTCTTCTGACATGTCTTCAAATTTGAGCCTTTATAGACGAGCTAATAGTTTTATCATCAACTGTAGTATTTAAGGGAAACCTGAAATGCAATTTGTACTGTTCTCTGACATCCATAACTTCATCAAGGCTTTTACATATTAAAAATATATAAAAATAAATAAATAATAAATAATTTAAAGGTAGTAGATTATATTCTGCCCTGTTTTGTTGCCATTAGAACACACAGTTTTAATCCTCATAGTCAACTGTAGACTTGACAGATAATGATTGGCTAACAATTTTACGTATTTAATAATGTTTGAAAGTTTAAAATGACCCAAATTTTCCACAACTTTATAACCTTTTCATTGTCTTGTTGACTGAGTTATCTCTGTTCAATTTAGTTTCCTTCATATGTACGAAATATACATATTGAATCATTTATATGGTAAAGAAGTGAGAGTATGAGAATATGAAGCACTGTGGTTTATAAAAATATATTAAGCACCGAGAAAACTGACTTGAATTGTCAAATGCATAAGAAGCAGTCAAAATTCTGGTCTAAGTATTCAAGTAAGCATTGCATTTTCTTTTATGTTGCTCTAAAGCAGGCGTGTCACAGACTCAGTTCCTGGAGGGACGAAGCCCTGCACAGGTTAGTTCCAACCTTGCTTCAAGACACTTACCTGTAACTTTCAAACAAGCCTGGAGGAGTGTTTAATTAGGGTTGGAACTAAACCGTGCAGAGCTGTGGCCCTCCAGGAACTGAGTTTGACACCTGTGCTCTAAAGACATGAGTTCCATCTTTATTGTTGAGCCCTGATTCATATGAATGATAATCTGAGTTTTTTTTTTAAGCCTGTAGCTCACACTAATTAATAGAGCAAAGGCTTCTCTGCTCTACTTTGGTTCAGCTGGTCCGTTTGTTTCTCGCTGGTTAATGATGACATTTAAGAAGCCCTGCATTGCATAGAGCAGAACACACATCTAGAGTACAAACATCAATGATTATGATAATAATGATGATTATGGTGTGACCTTTGACCCGTCACCGTATGGGTGGCTCTGTGTCTCTTGCAGTCAGGGAGCTCTGTGGACGAGGTGCTGTCGGACTGTCTCGCAGCACTGCTGGCCTGTTTGAAGCATATACACTTCTACTTCCAGGTCATCCCTCCCCCCTGACCTTTGATTTTCCCCCCTACACCTCGTGTCCCCTGCTCGTGTGTCTCACTGCACCTCCTCCAGCTCCCTTTGAGAAGCCCATCAAAGGCAGAACTGTAGCTATTCTAAACCTTGACGTATCGGTACAAAGCTCTTTCTTTCTGTGCACTGATCTGATGCTTCTCTTAGATCAGCGTAATTAACGCGTAAGTTTGATCTTGCTGCTATTTTCCCTCCAAGCCATGTGCGTCAGTTAATTCTGAAAAACCTCATGCATGAACCGTGACGAGTTTTTTGTTAGTTTTTTTGGGGTGGGCACATTTTGGGGATTTTTATAACTTGAAAATTGTAACTATTAAAATGTTAGCAGAAGCTTTTTACATTTGATTTTGGAGAACTAAAATGAATTTGTACCGTAAATAGTTGTTGAAAGGAGCTAACTAACTTTAACGCAAAAAATGACTCTCTTTTCCACTATATTTGAGACATTTTATACTATACTGAGGTG
>CAIGQQ010004000.1:2799187-2834823 GCA_903798035.1 Danio albolineatus
CAATTTGAGTCATAATGTTGATTTATTTAGTTGGAGGGTGAAAATGAGAGAAATCAAGCATTAGGCATAATTCAAAAAGTCTAGGTGCCTAAAGACATTTATTATGACCGATATTGTTAAAACAACATTTGATTTGTTTCTAAAAATGTGAAAAATATAAAGATTTGAAACACAGCATCTTTTTTATTATTTTGTGCAAAACAATTACATTTTTAGAGCAATAGATTACAGAATCAAACAAAAATTTTGCTTTGCTCAAACGCACAAGTATAAAATCTAAATCAGGAGAATTTACAATTTTCAATTGGTCTTTTAAAGGTTAAATTCGCCCACAAATGGGAATTATGTTATAATTACTCGTCCTCATGTCATTTCAAATCCCTGAGACCTTAGTTCATCTTCAGAACACAAATGAAGGTATTTTAGGTTAAATCTGAGATCTCAATAGACCGCAACAGTCCCGGAGAGTGTACTTTTCATGACTTTGAATGAGTGGGGACAGATGCGGTCTATAATAAAAATTCCTTGCATTTATATAGCACTTTTCTGGACACTTAAAGCTCTCTACACATTCTTTACACATCCACCACCAGCAGTGTGCAACATCCACCTGGATGACAATGGCAGCCGTATTGCAGCAGACCGAGAGGAGACTTTATGATATGGGGATGGACAGAGGTCAGTGGGAAAATTTGGCCAGATTGCCGGGGTTAAACCTCTACTCTTTTTTTGAAGCACACCCTCGGATTTTTAACGCCCACAGAGGGTCAGGGCCTCAGTTTAATATCTCATCTAAAAAACGACACTCATTGAGCAGTAAAGAGTTCCCATCAATATACTGGGGCATTAGGACCCACACAGACCACAGGTTGAGTGCTCGTGCTGGTCTCAAAAACCACTTCCAGCAGCAACCTAGCTTTACCATGTGGTCTCCCATTTAAAGACTAACCAGGCACAGCCCTGCTTACCTTTAGTTTGTAACCATGTGAGAGTTGCAGAGAGCTAGCCACCAGCTATAGAGGATAAGGGAGCTCTTCGATTTAATCTACAATATCCTAATTTGTGTTCCAAAGATGAACGAAAGTCTCAGGCAATTGAAAAGACATTGGTAAAATCATGAATCTTTTTTGGTGAACTTTTTGTATAGATGTATGCGTGTATTGTTTTATTCTTGGTACGGTCATGAAAATGCGATAGATAATTGGCCAGCAAAGGGGTCTCAAACTCAATTCCTGGAGGGCCACAGCTCTGCATAGTTTAACTCCAACCACCTCCGACTCACACCTGCTCAATAGTCTCTAGTAGTCTGGAACATCTTGATCAGTTGGATTTAATCTAAGATATGTTTGATGGGGTTGGAGCAAAATTGCAGAGTTGCGGCGCTCCAGGAATTGAGTTTGAGATCTTTGGGCCAGCAAATATGATTAAACAAGCATAAGTGGTATTGTCTAGCATCAGTAAACATGTTTGCAGAAGCAGAGCTTCTTAACACTCGCACCCTTTGAGACTTGCTTTGGTGTGTGTATGTGTGTGTTTTACACTCAAACGGCTAACTCTCTCTGTCTTTCTAGAGTTTGTCTGTTACCAAACCGCTTGCAGTGATTTTTCCATGATTGCTCTGATAGTGAAGAAATTGTGACTTTGAAAACTGAACAAATCTTTAGCTTCAGTAAGAGATCTGAGTAGAGAAATGTACAAATATTTGATACAACATCACTTTCCCCAAAGCTCTTGTTCATTATGGTATGGTGTCACATAAGCAGCAGTGTTCGCACAGTCCGCTTTTCTTGCAGTGGTTCATGTGACTTTACCCAGCAGGCATTGCAGTCTGCCATCATGAACACATTCGCTATGCAGTTTGCACCATGTACCATGCAAGTGTACTGTTTATGTATACATATTGAATCAGTCAGTTGTTACATTAATAAGCCGTTTTCAAGTCATGCATACTTTTTGCAAAATCTATGTTACCGGATTCATACAGTCAAACATACACTTACATTATACATTAAACTTTTATTATGTTTACTGTTTTATATATACATTGTTTTTTAGTAAGATGGTCACACACAGTTGAAGGCATAATTATTTGACCTTTAAAGAAATTAAATATAAAATCTTTCCCAAGTGATGTTTAACAGAGCCTGGACATTTTCACAGTAGTTCCTATTATAGATTTTCTTCTTTATTTTAGTTAAAAAATAAATTAGTTAATTTTTAAGGTCAACATTATTAGTCCCCTTTAAAAAAAAGTTCCAGATTGCCTACAGAACAAACCATTGTTATCCAAAGACTTGCCTGAATACCTTAACTTGCTTAGTTAACCTAGTTAAGCCTTTAAATTGCACCTTAAGCTGAATGCAAATATCTTATCGAAAAATATTATAAACTGTCATCATGGCAAAGACAAAATAAATTAATTATTAGAATGGGTACTCTCAATGAACTATCAATACATTTTTTTTATTGAATGTTAAATCAAGTGTTCAATTTTAACATGATTGTTGTTTTTTCTCAAACATATGGTAAAAAAACAGTAATAATATTATAAGTTGGCCTAATGTTGGTTAAAAGGTTTAATTTCTTATAGACTTTAGCTGGTAGGCAAAGTGTTCTGAGCATGTCCACTGAAGTGTGGTCTGAGTGTCTCGTCACATAGTAATTTGAATGATTATGCGACAGTAAACGTAGACGGATTTGACTTTTTTGGATGAATTATACTTTATGAATACAGAAATCTGACTCTTGGATAAAACAAGCTCAATATCGTGAATCATATCATTTACATCAGCGAAATGCATCATCATAGTTTTATATTGTGATGTGTCAATATTACAATGTCTTAAATTTATTACAAATTTTAATTTAAAAAAAGTATAACATTTTATAGTTATTTTAAAAAATCATTAAACTTTATTAAAATAAAAGTCTTTTCAAACTTGTAACAATCTGGTGAACAATTCATCCATGCGTTTCATTAAGAAGAAAATGAATAGTTTGCCCTTGCAATCTAAAACTTTTTTGAAATGAAAAACAAATTTCCAGATTACATTTGTCTGAGGTATTGCTAACTAACATAAGTAAGTTGGAAGGGCGTGGCTAAGTATGTTAGCCACGCCCCTCCAACTTACTTATGTTAGTTATGACAGCGCTATGACAGCAAACAGAAATGGTGAGGAGGAGGTGTCTGTTAGGTTATAACTACCGAAACTCTTTTCCTGATCTTTCTGAATGAACTTTACTACATGCAATCAGCTCCCAGTAGTAAAAAAAACAAGCCAGGCCCACTGTTTTCTCATTTATGGTTCTGTTTCACTAGGAATTGCGTCACAATATGAAAAATAAATAAAGAAATGGCCCCAGCTTCCGGTTCATGTGAACTTTAAATAGCACTTGGGAAATCTAAATACAGATAATGATTTTAACTTCTATTGTATAACCAATAGTCCAAATGAATTCTGTTTTAAAAAATAGAAAAGACATGACTAAGATGTTGAACATTTTTATTGTCCAGACCGCACTTGCAGGGCGCAGCTGTGAACCTGTTTTTTGAGTGTAAGAAAAAAGCGCAAACAGAGCCCCATTGCCCCCTATACTCCCCCTTACCTGTCCTCCAATATCCCATCATGCATTGCAGGAGCTGAGAGAAATCCACAACAAACAGCAGAGGCAGAAACAAAAGGACCTGGAGGCTGACATCACCCAGACGTCACATGACAGGAAGTCCATAGACTCGCAAGACTCGAGGTATTTGATGCTCTTCTACAGCAAAAACTGTAGAATACACAAGACGTGTCACTCGTATAGTTTTAAATGGGGTGTAACGATCAAAATGAAGCCCCGCCTTCTAGTACAGGGGCCAATCATTGATCAATATAGACAGACGATTCTCTGGAGGAGGGGCTCGGACCAGACGTGAGTTTCTGCAGATTTTGTGTGATTCGAACGTTTAGAAATGAAACGAACATTTTTGGAATATGGTTAAACAAAATTTTTCTTTAATACTGAATGTTTCAGTCCCTCTCACCCCCTCTATTTTCATTTTAAATGATTTTTCTAATATCCAACTGAACACAATTCAAAAGCGAGTGTTTTTAGCTGGCTTAACAGCAGCCAAGAAATAAGTTGCGACAAATTGGAAGCCTCCACATTCTCTCAATCATCATCATTGGATTCTTACTTTTATTGATATTGTGTATCTGGAAATGTCCCCATAATTAATTATTATTATGATTAATTTTTATTAATTAATTAATTTATTTATTTTTTTCTTCTTTTTTTTCTTTCCCGATTCTTTTATTTATTTATTTAATTTTATTTATTTATTTTTCTTCTTTTTTTTCTTTCCCCATTCTTTTATTTATTGATTTATTTTTATTTGTTTATTTTTTTCTTTTTTTTTCTTTCCTCATTCTTTTATTTATTTATTTATTTTGATTTATTTATTTTTCTTCTTCCCCCCCCCCCCCCTTTTTTTTTTAAATCTATTTTTTATTGTCTTATAGTAATCTAAGGTTCCCTTCTAATTACTGTTCTTCATTGTCGTAGACCTCTTTCAGCACGGAATACCTATCTCTATTTGTCTGTTACCATTCCTTTATTTATTTTTTACTGGCTTAATTCTACCCTGACTTAACCCTAAATATAGATTTGGTTTATTGCCTTTATTGGCTTGGAATTTGTTTTATGTATTTGTGTTTATGCATGTATGTGTATATTTATATATATTCATTAATTTTTTTATTATTTTTATTTGTGTTAATATGTCTTTTGTCATTTACTCCTTAGTTGTGTGGTGGTGTTGGTGTGGTGCCGGCGGTGACGGCGGTAGTGACAACAAGGAAATTTGTTGTCGTTGTTGTTGTTGCTGTTGGCGCTATATTAATACTATTATTTAACAACCTGTTGACTGGTTATTACATGTATATCTATGCACTTTGCTTTATGCTGATTGTCTACGGCTTGTTTTTCTATGTTCAAAATACAAAATAAAATAAAAAAATTTGATGGAAAAAAGAAATGAAACTAAAGAGATAGTTGCTGCTTAATTTTATTGCTGATTCCTAATATGTAATTAAATCGTAAGCTTGGCAAGCAGTTTTGGAGAATTTAATGTTTCCCTGAGCATACACTCGGTTTCAACGATGGCCGCCAAGCTATTTTTGTTGTTGTTTGTTTTTAACAGGCATGTTTTGTGTTTTACTTTGCTCCAGGTTGTCAGGGACTGATGATGGCGTGTCTCCAGCGTGGAGGGATGACGGGCTGGGTAAAGCTCCTACTCCTCCTGTGTCTCAGGCCTGGATGAGCCGAGTGAGTGAAGAAGAAAACCACAGCCGAGCCGAAATACAGGAAAACCTCTCCAAGCTCTTCACCCAACATCCGCAAGCAGGAAAAATACAGGCTCAGTCTCCCTGGTCCATGGCAGGTGAGAGAAAAGAAGATTGTCGATCCAGAACGACATGAATTAGGTCACTTCTCCAGCTTCTTTTATGAGAGTAGATGTCAGAAATTAACACAAGTCGTGTGCTTGTGTTCTAGATAAGATCCCGGTGGCTGGTTTTAATCAGGAGAAGGTAAAGGTGGTCTACTATAGAGCAATGTATCCCTTTGAGGCCCGCAGTCATGATGAGATCACCATCCATCCTGGAGACATAGTGGTGGTGAGTCAAATGATCTAATGCCAAAGAGTCTTTTTAGGTTTTCAACTAGGGATGCACTGAATTTTCGGCTACCGAATTTTTTTCACAAAGGACCCTTTTCACATTTCTGGATTTCTCAGCAGCGGACGTAGTCATAGTTGTGTTAACTTTGTAACGGCCACTACTATGTGCTTATACCACATTATGTATGTATGTGTGTTGCCCTTTAAGCCCTTTACAGCCATGTGCACTGCAGGAGTCAGTCAGCTTGTGTGAAAAGAGGGATAAAGGTGTGTGCTGCTCTTCCCCTGAAACGTTATACTTTTACATTTTGTTTACTTTTATTTTGTGCTTTGGATTACAGTTTTTGTGATGCTGAAGTAGGCCAATTATAAAGATTTGAGTTTGAAATGCCATTTTCATCTTAAAGCTCTTTTTTTTCCCCCATTGGTTATCCGGCGCAAAGCGTCACAACTTGGAGCACTGTGAATGGGAGAGTACAACATTTTCTTTTTTTTGTACAATCCTGTTTATAAGAAAAATCCTTTTATAAGAATAATTGTACAATCCTGTTATAAGAAACAATTATTATAAATCATTTTCAGTTATGATTTTTGGCCAAATTCATCCAGAACTTTCAGTTTCTGTCAAGAATTTCAGCCTCAGAATTCAGTGCATGTCTAGTTTCAACTAATGATTGATTGTTGTATTAATAGCAGGGGCTCTTTGTAAGATTCCGAAACCCTTGTTACTTGGCAAAAAGCTGTTAATGCTTGTAAATACATGTAGTCCCTTTAAATATTCTTTATTGTTTTAAAAGGAATGCACTACTTACAGTAAAGATTTTACATTGCAATGTTCTTCATTTTTGGTGGATTCATAAATTACATTTAAAACCAAATTTTTAAAATCTTTACCATATTGTATTTTTAGAAGAGTCATAAGATCA
Source organism: Danio albolineatus (assembly GCA_903798035.1). Classification (NCBI taxonomy): domain Eukaryota; kingdom Metazoa; phylum Chordata; class Actinopteri; order Cypriniformes; family Danionidae; genus Danio; species Danio albolineatus. The sequence goes on from CAIGQQ010004000.1 coordinate 2,805,776, forward strand.
GTAATCATATTGTGTCTGCAGTACAGAGCTGTGATAGATTATACAGCAATTAATTAAACCACTGAAGCCTGCTTGCCAGGAAGTGTGTGAGTTATTTGTGACGTTTCTGCATGTGTGCCGATGCGCATTTAACTGACCTCTGACCTGCCTCTGTCCTCCCTGTGCTCACTCTGCCTGAAGGTGAAGGGAGAGTGGGTAAGTTGAGGTTTTCTGCTCCTCGTGCACTTTTACATATCTAGTTTGTTTTCTGCATTGCTCATCTGTCACTGGGCTGAAAGAGATCATCATTTGTGTTAATTGTGAGGTTTGCTATTTTTTCCATTTGCCCGTTCAGAGAGAGTCAGCGGCTACGTCCATCTCATGTTTAATTTGAAATGTAGTCCTTGTGTGAACACTAAATGTGCTTATGTCACAGGTTTCAAATTGGAGTCTATCACTGTTTGCGCACAGCGTTTTCCTACAATAGCTCATACTTATTGTTTTAAAGACCAGACTTAATGTTTATCTATTTATGGTCCTAATTTGGAGACAACATGTACAGGTAAATTCAAAATTATTAGCCCTCCTGTTTCTTTTTCAGATATTTTCCAAATGATGTTTAACAGGGCAAGAAGTTTCACAGTATTTCCTTTAATATTTTTTTCTTCTGGAGAAAGTCTTTGTTTTATTCAGCTAGAATAAAAGCAGTTTTGATTTTTTTTTTTTAAGCTTAATGTTATAAGCCCCCTTAAGAATTTTTTCTTATTGTCTACTGACCAATTAATAATAGTAATAATTCCTTACATTTGTGTAGCGCTTTTCTGCATGATCAAATCTCTCTACACCTTTTTGGGGGGAATTTTCTCATCCACCACCAGTTTGTAGCATCCACCTAGATGACGCGACGGCAGCCATTTTGCATTAGTGATGAAGCCAATTATGATATGTGGACGTTAGGAGGCCATGATGGACAGAGGCCAGTGGACAAATTTGGTCAGGTTGCCAGGGTTAAACCTCTGCTGTTTTTCGAAGGACATCCTGGGATTTTTAATGACCACAGAGAGTCAGGACCTCGGTTTAACATCTCATCTGAAAGACGACACTCACTGAGCAGTATAGAGTCCCCTTCACTATACTGGGGCGTTAGGATCCACACAGACCGCAGCTTGATCACCCCCTGCTGTTCTCACTTAAACCATTTCCAACAGCAACCTAGCTTTACCATGTGTTCTTCCATCCAGGTGCTGACCAGGTTCAGCCCTGCTTAGCTTCAGTTGGCGACCATGTGAGAGTTGCAAAGAGCTAGCTACCGGCAACAACCATCAACCATCTAGAACAAACCATCGTAATGCAATGATTTGCATTAACTTGTCTAATTAACCTAAATATCTAGTAAAATATCATGTACTGTCATCATGGCACATATAAAAGAAGTCGCTTATTACAAATGAGTTATTAAAAACTATTATTTTTAGAAATGTGTTGTAAAAATCATCTTTCACTTGCGGAAATGTTTTACAGGGGGGCTAATAATACTGAGTTAAACTTTATATATAGATACAGTAAATATAAGATATTAGGGTGCCCATTTTGTGCTCATCTAATCAATTCCACGTCAAGTGAAAGAAGAATTTTAGAATAATGACATTTACGACCCTTACCAAAACAGCATGTTTTTAATCCAATCAAGTGTTTGATGTCCTGATGAAAAACAGTTCTACATCACTTCTTTTAATCCCATTGAAATGTAATTAAAATCAAGCTGAAAATGTTGACAATTGACCCATTTATCCATTAACTAATCAATCATTTGGTTGCATTAAAGCGTAGCCACTGATCTTCCTGATCAAAGACCATTTATTTCATTTCATGTAAAAAATCAACAAACTGAGCACTTTATTTTCTCATTTCATACAGTGACTGTGCACGGTGTTTTGACTCATGTGCTTGTATTTAGAACGTTGATGTATGTTCCTGTGAAGATGTTATGAGCCTCATTAGCTGCATAAGATGTTCAGGTTTTTCATTGATAAATCATTCACTTTCTCTTGTGATTCTCAAGGTGGATGAGTCTCAGACAGGTGAGCCTGGATGGTTAGGAGGAGAGATTAAAGGGAAGACTGGCTGGTTTCCTGCCAATTATGCAGAGAAGATTCCAGAATCTGAAGTTCCTCCGAGTTTGAGGGCCAGTGCCGCTTCTAGCTCCGCCCCTAAATTGGGTTCTCACATGTCATCCGCGTCATCATCGGCCACGGCCACGCCCATTCAGCCAGTCTCCACAGAGCCTGCATCGATAGCCCCACCCTCTTCAGCCCCACCCCCCACAGGGCCCGCCTCTTCCTCTTCCTCAGCATCCAGCAACTGGGCAGATTTTAGCACTACGTAAGTATTTTGCCACTCTAAATCTATTTTTTTCTTTCTTTCTGTTTATCTATCTATCTATCTATCCATCTATCGTTCTTTCTATCATTCTATCATTCTTTCTATCGCTTTGTCTGTCTGTCTGTCTATCATTCTGTCTGTCTGTCTATATGCCGTTCTTTTTATCTATCTATCTTTGTATCTATCTTTGTATCTATCTATCTATCTATCTATCTATCTATCTATCTATCTATCTATCTATCTATCTATCTATCTATCTATCTATCTATCTATCTATCTATCTATCTATCTATCGTTCTATCATTCTATCATTCTTTCTATCGCTCTGTCTGTCTGTCTCTCTGTCTGTCTATCGTTCTGTCTGTCTGTCTATATACCGTTCTTTTTATCTATCTATCTGTCTGTCTGTCTGTCTGTCTGTCTGTCTGTCTGTCTGTCTGTCTCTCTGTCTGTCTGTCTCTCTGTCTGTCTGTCTCTCTGTCTGTCTGTCTGTCTGTCTGTCTGTCCGTCCGTCTGTCTATCTGTCTGTCTATCTGTCTGTCTATTTGTCTATCTATCTGTCCCATCTATCTATCTGTCTGTCTGTCTGTCTATCTATCTGTCCCATCTATCTATCTATCTATCTGTCTGTCTGTCTGTCTATCTATCTATCTATCTAGTTATCATATAGTTATCTAAGTTCAAGCAGAATATTATGATTTAATTGGCCTTGCATCTATATTTATTCTGTTCATGTTTGTGACTTTAATTCAGATGGCCCTCTAATTCTGCTGTGGAGAAGCAGGATAGCGATGGATGGGATGCATGGCCGACTCAGCCCACTCAGCCGTCTCTGTCAGTACCCAGTGGAGGGCAGATCAGACAGCGCTCTGCTTTCACTCCTGCTACACTCTCTGGCTCCTCGCCATCACCTGTGCTTGGACAGGTACACGTCTGACACACTATCAACTATCACACTGCCCCAGCTTTTTAAGACTAACGCTAAATATGTGCGTTTAAAAAAAAAACCCAACAAACTCTAAGGGTGCTTTCACACTAGCACTTTTGGTCCGCACCCGGGTTCGTTTGACGTCATAGTACGGTACGTTTAGCTAGTGTGAACACGTCTTCTGAACTTGGGTGCGCACCCGTGAACCGTACCCGAGTCCGCATGAAAGAGGTGGTCTGGGGTACGGTTCATGTGAACTCTGGTACGGTTCACTTGTAGTATGAATGCAAACGTACCAAAAGCCGGAAGTGAATCGTCAACAGTACAGCAAACTATAGTTTTTATAACGTTCATTCGTGTGTGTATGCGCGTGTGCATGTGTGTGTGTGTGTGTGGGTGTGGGTGTGTGTGTGTCTGAGTATCACGCGCTTACAAGCGCGACTGAGCCAGAGCTCAGATAATGCTTGTCTCCTCCTAAAACAGCTGGGACATCACGTGATGTTCTGAACGTGTATAATATGTTTGCGGCAGATAGACGCGAGCCGTTTTCTGTATGTTCTAAACCAAAAAGTTCAGTAAAAGCGAAACAACCGCGATGTGCGGACGTCTTTCCATTCCGGCGCTTTGCTTTTGTGTCCGTCGCCTGGCAACAGACGTACACAAAACATCGGCTTGATGACGCAAGCGTACCGGGGTTCAGAAGGAAAAAAGACAGTGTGAACACAAACCAACCAAGCAGGTGGCAAGGGGCGACAATCGAACTTGGGTACGGTCCAGGCAAATGAACCAAGTGTGAAAGCACCCTAAGTGTGTCTAAAGAAGATTTAAAGTAACAAGAAGTCTTAACTATTTTTAGAGGTCTAACAAATGTCCTATTTATCTATTTAAGAGGTCTTAAATTTGGAATGGTCTATAGAAATATTAATATTGAATTATGTGTACATATTTATATAGGGCTATAGTTACATAATTGATGAAATACAGTTTAAATATATATTTTTATGGATTAAATATATTTTAATTCAAAAGTTTATACAGAATTCTTTGTAATTATAAAGTATTTTTCCTGTAATTATACCCATGCAAAGAAAAACCCATTATTTGATAAAAGAGCTCCTTAGGAAAAAGTTAGAATCAAGCAATAATAGAAGACATCGTTTATTATTTTTGTTGCGTATGAAATGATTTATTGAATTAATCATCATTTAATCATATCAGTGATTTACTGCGGATTTTTTTCTGTTTCATTTTTATATATTTCACTCTCCTTAAATAATTCCAGGGTGAGAAGGTGGAGGGTCTGCAGGCTCAGGCGCTGTACCCGTGGAGAGCCAAGAAAGACAATCATCTAAACTTCAACAAGAATGACGTGATCACTGTACTGGAGCAGCAGGACATGTGGTGGTTTGGGGAGGTGCAAGGGCAGAGAGGATGGTTCCCTAAATCTTACGTCAAACTCATCTCTGGGCCTGTCCGGAAATCTATGAGGTGTGTGGTTATTGGATAATATAGAATATATTTGGTATATTTACATTTATATTTTGATATATTTACAGTGAAAGTGTACAATAGATTTGAAATACTAATTTGTGTGTATTATAACATTTGTCATTTTTCAAGCATAGCATGTTAGAACACCAAACACACACCAAATATACTATATTGTTTATCTTTAATATATGTATATAAAACCATGGGCAGAAGGAAAGTTTAAAGGGGATTGTTCAACCAAAAATAGAAAAATTTACCTGCTATTTACTCACCCTCAAGTGGTTTTAAAACCTTTATAAGTTTTTTTTTTCTTTTGAACATAAAATAAGTTATTTAGAAAAATGTTAAACTTGTAATCATTTTCTTCCATAGTAGGAAAACAAGTACTATAGAAGTCAATGGTCACAGGTTTTCAGCATTTTTCAAAATATCTTTTGTGTTCACAAAAAAGAAACTCACATAGGTTTTGAACAGGTAAATGATGACAGAATGTTCAGTTTTGGGTGAACTTTCCATTTAAAAATAAAGTTTATACTTGACTAATATATTTCCTTCAATCCATTCCCAAGATGTCATCCAATTAATTTAACTTTTTTTTTTCAGACTGTAATGTTGAGTGTGTGAATTCTGTTGTTCTGTTTCAGCATTGAGTCTGGCTCTTCAGACAGCCCTCCCAGTGTAAAGAGACCCAGTCCCTCTCTAAACAAACCCACAGACCTCGGAGAAAGTCAGAATTCCAACAGCAACTCAATGTATCCGTCTAAAGGTGCGGTCACGCTTGATTTGAAGCATGCAAAATTGTGTTGTACTGTGCTTTGTGAGGGGGCGGGATAAAACAAGATGATGTGACACTGTCGAAAGAAACGATTGCTTTATATTAGTGTTGTGAAAAATATCGACTTCGGTACTGGAATTTTAAAAACATCCATTTCCTGCTAATATTTAAACACTTATTAATACTTAATCACTGATTGGCCATTGTGTACATGTGCACAACAGAAATAACTGTGATTGGCCGGGAAGGTCATCGATTTAACATTCTTTACCGCTGATCACCAAGTACAAACACGGATACATGGACATGAAGGGTTTCAAAGCCACGTCAATCAGTCGATCCGTCAGTGTATCGTTCATATATCAGCTCATTGACAGACCAGTTGATTGACGCGACTCTGAAATGCTTCAGTGTGTGTGTATTTGTGTTTGCATCGATGAAGAGGGGTGAACCGATGACCTTCACGGCCAGTCACTGTCATTTCTGTTGAGCATGTGAACGCTATGGCTGATTAGCAGTGTTTAAGAATGCTCTCAACAGCGATCGATTGTTTTTGGGAAAAGGATGTTTTCAAAATTTCAGTACCGAGTGGTATTGAACTTGATGCTTTTGACAAGACTACTCCATATTTGAAATTTCAGTCACGTTTTGTTCTTTTTTTGGTCTCATGTATTCATTTGATGCGTTTAGAGTTCACCAACCTTGAACTTTAGAATGCAGTGGCAATCAATACTTGCCACAATTTCTGGTCTCGAATGTGTATGAATGGAAGTCAGTGGAGTGAATTAATTCTTAATTTTTGACTCTTTGCTATTAATCATATCGAATCTTACCGTTTTTGTGTGCCATTCTTTTGTCTTATCACAGAGTATGTGGCCATGTATACGTATGAAAGCAGTGAGCAGGGTGACTTGACCTTCCAGCAAGGTGATATCATCACGGTCACCAAGAAAGAAGGAGATTGGTGGACCGGCACTGTGAATGGGAAGATCGGAGTCTTTCCATCCAATTATGTCAAACCTAAAGAATCTGAGGTAGTGACTTAGTGTTTGGACAACTTGATATGTTTCAGATTGAAGTGTTTGTTGATGCGACTGCAGTTACATGCAAACAATTGTTTAAAAAATCGAAATAACCATTAAAATGAGTAAAACCATAACTTACTTTCTACGCTTTTTTAGGGTTTGGGGTCTGCTGGGAAAACAGGAAGTTTAGGGAAGAAACCAGGTGAGTGCAGGTGCCAGTTTCATACAAGACGTCTACCATATGTCCTTCTTGTTTGCTCAGTTGCTGTCTAACACAGAATGTTTAAGTTATAGCAACACAAAAGCAGCACTTTTATGGCTCCAAAAAAACTAGGGCATTGTCTTTTTGCTCTTTTTACCTGCATTCTTCTTGTGTTTTCAGAGATTGCCCAGGTCATTGCCCCATACACGGCCACCGGTGCAGAGCAGCTGACTTTAGCCCCAGGCCAGCTCATTCTCATTCGCAAGAAAAACCCCGGAGGATGGTGGGAAGGAGAACTTCAGGTCTGAAAAACACAGTTGACTCGAGCTGTTAAATACACCAACTTTCAACCACTCAAACTTTGAACATTTTAGATAATCTGGACTCATAGAAGCGACCTGCATAATTCTCCAATTTTACATTAATTTTCATTTGTGTTCAGAATTTGTGGAATGTGATTCGGCTTTGTATCAATTTTAATGCAAGGTTTTGATTTCAGTTGAATTTTAATGACACACTGCATCTTCTCTATGCAGGCAAGAGGAAAGAAGCGTCAGATTGGCTGGTTTCCTGCTAATTATGTCAAATTATTGAGTCCCAGTACCAGTAAGACCACACCCACAGATCCCAACCCACCCAAGCTGCCAACACCCAATGCAGGTATGGGAATTATATGATGAAGACAGGTTTCTCTTGACAGAAAAAAGTTGTCTTTTGGCTTGGCTTGTTTTGCAATTAAAACATGATTTAAGGATTAAAGTTGAGTATGTTCTGAGTGTGTCTCTTGTCATTTAGCACAGGGTGAGGCCAAAGTGTTTTGCAGTAGCTAGCAGTTTTTCATACTATTTGCATACTCTCATGGTTGAAAGCTAAAGGCATTGATCCAAAAAGCTAAGCAAATACTTCTAAAACTCAGGCATACAAATATTATTTAAATATATTATATAGGAATGTGTTCAGACATGCAAATTAATATGTTTTTAAGCGATCTTTATTAACCAGTATTGTTACAGTGAATCATAATATATTGTTATTGTGTTACATTGTTAAAAATGCACTATAAGTAAAGTACTCTGTTTTATCGAAAACATGTAAATTCTTAGTATAAGGCTGCTCCCACTTGTTATTAGATACAAATATTCATGAATATGTTCACTGCTCCCACCCGACTAATGCAGTGGTTCCCAGAGTGGGGGTCAGGATCCCCCAGGGGTCACAGGACAATAAAGAAGGGGTCGCTTGGTGATTCCCAAAAATGTTATAAATTTTATTAAACCATTAGAAATACCACATTGTACTATCATTCATGCATTCATTTTCTTTTCGGCTCAGTCCCTTTATTAATCTGGGGTCGCCACAGCGGAATGAACCGCCAACTTATCAAGCATATGTTTTACGTAGCGGATGCCCTTTCAGCTGCAACCCATTTCTGGGAAACATCCATACACACTCATTCACACTTATACACTCGAACCAGCGACCTTCTTGCTGTGAGGTGAGCGTGCTATCCACTACATCCCCGTGGCACCTATTGTAGTGTATAGTTTCAGCCTTTCTATTGGATTAGGACCCTTGGGGTGATTGCATTATATTAAAGACACTATATTATGTATAAACTATATACATTATATTAAAGTAAATAGCGTCAGATGCAGCAGATTGTTTTTATGGCACCAGATTAAACTTTCTGGCACATTTACAGCACTCAAATAAAATAAAAGAATCAATAAAGAAAAGACTTGGGGCTTTTGGTGTGCGTTTGCGTCTTGGCATGCTAGGTTTCTATGTTTATAACCACCTCAAAGCAAATTGGGGGTCGCAAGCCAGTGGCATTGTAATTTTGGGGGTCGCGGGCTGAAATGTTTGGGAACCCCAGGACTAATGCACACCTTTTCTGCTCCTTCAAGCCCCGCCTCTTTGGTTTCTCATTGGACCATAGCACCACAGAATGACCCACTATTCATGAGTCATGACATAACGGGCTGCAGTATTAAACAAATGTCATAACCGACTTGCTTATTTGTGTCACTGCAAACTCATTAAAAGAACGCTCCACTTTTTTAAAGAAATAGGCTCGTTTTACGACTCCCCCAAAGTTAAACGGTTTTACAGTTTTTGAAACCACTAAGCTGATTTCCAGGTCTGGTGGAAACACTTTAAGCTTAGCTTAGCATAAGTCAATGAATCGGATTGGACCATTAGCATCTCGATCTAAAATTTCAATCTCATTAAAAGAACGCTCCACTTTTTTTAGAAATAGGCTCATTTTACGACTCCCCTAGAGTTAAACGATTTTACCATTTTTTGAATCCACTCAGTCGATCTCCAGGTCTGGTGGGAGCACTTTTAGCCTAGCTTAGCATAAGTCATTGAATCGGATTAGACCATTAGCATCTCGCTCTAAAATTTCAAACGCATTAAAAGAACGCTCCACTTTTTTTTAGAAATAGGCTCATTTTACCACTCCCCTAGAGTTAAATGGTTTTGCCATTTTTTTAATCCACTCAGCGGATCTCCAGGTCTGGTGGGAGCACTTTTAGCTTAGCTTAGCATAAGTCATTGAATCGGATTAAACCATTAGCATCTCGCTCTAAAATTTCAAAAAAGTGTTTTGATTGTTTTCCTTTTAAAGCTCTGTAGTTCTGCAGTTACATTGTGTACTATCTATTCGTATAGATCTCTAATTCGGCACAAACCCACATTTGCATGTTTTGCTTGTTTGACGTTAGTTGCATTAAATAAGTCTCTTTGGAATTGCATGTTTTAGATAGTAAAAAAGCATGAGTTATATAGCTTGGAAAATATGCTAGAGCATGACATAACATTTCTCCATGTGCGTTTGTGTTTCCTCTGCACAGTGTGCCAGGTGATTGGCATGTACGATTACACGGCTCAGAATGATGATGAGCTGCCTTTCGGGAAGGGCCAAATCATCAATGTGTTGAGCAGAGAGGATCCCGATTGGTGGAAAGGAGAGCTAAATGGATCTGTCGGCCTCTTCCCCTCAAACTACGTCAAGCTGACCACCGACACAGACCCCAGCCAACAATGTGAGTCCGAAATGCTCTCCTGATTCTTACACGCACACAGTTACACTGATCTTCTCTCTATCGTGCTCAAAAAAGATATCGATCAATTCTGAATTCCTTTTTAAAAGACAATTGGCTTGAAGCGTCACCGATAGCATCCAGTTAAATGAACCATGCCACTGTGATCCAAAAATTCTTCTTTCAAATCTTTGAGGACCTTCTTCGATTTAGTTTAGTTGAGTCCTCACAGTGTGGTGAGTTTTAAAGCGTCCAATGTCCAATCCTTATCCTCTGACACAATGAAGCCCCTCCTCTTCCTGTTTCCAAGCAACCTCTCACCTCATGTCGTAGAGCATTAAGTAGAACCTCATCTCTCTCTCTCTCTCTCTCTTTCTCTCTCTCTCTCTGCCTGCATGCTCGTGTCCTTGTCATTGTGGCGTCCTGTGAAGAGTGTCTTGCAGAGTTCATTTAGTTCTCCTAGCTCGTAAAGATTTTTGCACATTGTGGTTTTTCTTTTCTTTCCTTTTTTTAATTAGATTTTTTTTTATTTTTCCTTTTTTTTGGCTTATGTGCTGTGTTTTCCTCTTTCTAGGACTCTTATGTTGCCCATATCCCACTCAGCCTTGAAAGTCCTCAAAGCGACCCACTATCCCTTAAACTGTGCCCAGCGGGATGATGGGAGATGGAACATTGATCATGTGACTGCCCCCCCACACACACAGCTGGCTTTGTGGCCAGAAGAGACGAATACTACAGAGAGCAGTCGTTAACCTCTATTCTAGACGCTCGCCAAAAAAAATGCCAGCCAGCATCCTCCGCATTATTTAAATAAACCTTTTATTTTGAAGGATCTCTCTTTTTTTTCTTTTACAAATTCATTAAATTAATAATCATTCACACTGAATTTGTGCAATGAATTGAAACACTAATCAAAGTGCTGGATAGTGGGTCCTTTTGTGGCTTTCTGTGATCTCACCCCTCTCCCCCCCTCCAAAGCCTGCTGTTTTTGAAGCAGCCAATGAAATGGTTTCATTCAGTGTTAAGTTCCACCGCTCCCATCCGACTAATGCACGCTTTCCGCTCCTCCAAGCCCCGCCTCCCTGGTTTCTCATTGGACCATAGCACCACAGAATGACCCACTATTCATGAGTCATGTCGTAACGGGGTGCAGTATCAAACATATGTCATAACTGACTTGCTTATTAGTGTCATTTCAAACTCATTAAAAGAACGCTCCACTATTTTTAGGAAAATATACTCATTTTATGACCCCTCTAGTGTTAAACAGTTTTACCATTTTTTTTAAGCCACTCAGCCGATCTCCAGGTCTGGAGGGAGCACATTTAGCTTAGCTTAGCATAAGTCATTGAATCAGATTAGACCATTAGCATCTGACTCAACATTTTCAATAAATTGTTTTGATAATTATTCCTATTAAAGCTTGACTCTTCTGTAGTTAAATTGTGTACTAAAACCAACAGATTATGAAAAGTTCCTAGGAACTATACTCTCATTCATATTAATCAAGGAATTTTGCTGCTCTACCATGGCTACAGAAGGTCTAATGATATCACTCGACACAGTTATTTAGCTGGAGACTATTTTCAGGTGCTGCATAATATCATTGTACCTGCTGCAGCCATGGTACAGCAGCAAAGTTTCTAGATTATTACTCCTAAATGACTGTATAGTTCCTAGACATATGAACCTAGAAAGTGGCGCACTTTCATTTTCCATTAGTCTTGGTACACAATGTACATACACAGAAGAATAAAGCTTTAAATAGGTAAATTTGATAAAGTTTATAAGTGAGATGATAATGGTCTAATCCGATTCAATGATTTATGCTAAGCTAATAGTACTCAAGGAATTTCGCTGCTGTACCATGGCTGCAGAAGGCATAATGATATTACTCAGTGCAGTTATCTAGTTACCTAGCTGAGCACTATTTTCTGGTGTTGCGTAATTTGATTACACCTGCTGCAGCCATGGTACGACAGCAAAGTTCCTATATTATTGCTCCAGAATGACTTTATAGTTCCTAGACATATCAACGCACTTTCGTTTTCCATTGGTCTTGGTACACAATGTAAATATAGAAGAATCATGCTTTAAATAGCAAAATTTGCAAAAGTTGATGCTAATGGTCTAATTCAATTCAATGATTTATGCTAAGCTAAGCTAATAGTAAGGAATTTTGGCTGCCGAAGTCGTAATTTTCAGGTGCTGTGTAATATTATTGCACCTGCTGCCTAGCGCACTTTCATTTTCCATTGATCTTGGTACACAATACAGAAGAATCGAGCTTTAAATAGGCAAAATATTTTAGCAAGATGCTAATGACCTAGTCGATTCAGTGATTTGTGCTAAGCTAAAAGTGCTCTGGCTGAATGGATCTGACTGTTTAACTCTAGGCAACTTAAATGAGCTTGTTTACGAAAAAAGTGGAGTGTCTCTTTAAGGCTCTAATATGTGGAAATAGCAATGTGTGCAGCATATCTGACCAATTGAACAACCATATATCGTGGATTCCAAAACATGTGTCTAAAGCAAGTCGAGTGACCTCAAAAAACAGTGTGTTATCATATCAAAAGTCCACAAATGGTCGGATATGTGTGTGGACTTCATGTAGAATATTACTGTGTGTCATTCAGAGCAGCCCCGTCCCCCTTCACTCCTTCAGTACACACACACAGGTGCTGTCAATCAAACTGACGGACAGGATGGACGTCTCCGTTCATCCGGTCCAGTCACATGCCTCTCTGTGTCATTGTTTGTTACATGTTCATACCAAAACAGTGGATGAATTGATTTGTGTTCGTGTGCTTGCTAGTCTCTTTTTTTGGTTTGATTTCAAACATTTGTTTCGTGTCTGTGTGACGGGGTTGAGAATTGGTATCGCAAACCAAAACAACAGAATAAACTGCACAACTGCCACTTGAGGTTTAATGGTACAGTGTTGGACAAATGTATAAAATGTTGCTGGAAGTGACGTACACGCGATTGGATTTCATTTCTTGTCTAATTGTATTTCCCATTTAGATGGATGAATGCTTTCTGTTTTGTATCCTCAGTCGTTTACTGTCATCATTCTGTCATGTTGATTTGAATCTGCAATTATTATTATTATTATTTTTTTGATTTGAGAACACTAGATTTCAAGTCGTTTTTATTATTACAGCTCACTATTTTTATAATGATCAAAAGCTGTTACGCATAGTGTTTAATGACAAATACAAAAGTAATTTCCACTGCAGTATGTACACCGACCTTTACTGGGAAACGTAAAACCGAAAGTAAAAGTTAGCGTATAGAGAGCAGTTAGAAAGTCCTAATTTTGTCAGCATTAAAGAAAAGATTAATGAATATAAGCTTCTAATCATAAATGCTTATGAATAAATAGACGTTTACAAGTGTGAGAGACTGGAATTTTCTTTACATTTGAGAACAAGGGTTTTAAGGCCGTTAGATCATGTCCGGTGTATTTTTTTCTGCTTGTTTGAAGAAGAAAAAAAAGCATGGTGTTGATTTTTACTCCTCCAATGTTGTACTGACAAGACTTTTTTTGTTTATATGTTATTTGCCTCATAACAGTATTGTAATTTTAATGCTCAGAGATGAGACATGAAATCAATTTCATGTCTGTGTGGATCTTTATTGGTTCCACGGTGTAAAGGTTTTGAGGTTGCTGCTTTACTATCGGCTGGATTGACTTTCCATCATGTCCGTGATCAGTCTTTCTTTTTTTTATTTGAAGTGAACATAACCATCCTCGGACTACAGAAGCACAGCTGCTTCCTTCCCATCCGACCTTGTAATAAAATGCATCTGTTCTGAATATCTCACCACAATGTCCAAAAGAACATTAACAATTGTACTTGATTATTAAAGCATTTTATCAAAAAATAAAATGAATGTACAGTTAAAACCATCCATTAACAGCGAATCCTAGCTTTAAAGTGTCATACCACCTTTATAAAAAATGATGTGTAACCATTAAAGAACTCCATGGCAACTGCAGACTGGCTTATTGAGTTTTCAATCTGCTACCAGATGAACTGGTTGGGTCACTAACAAACAATGTTTCTGAATTCACCGCAACATGCACTCATTTAAAGGGATCGTTCACTCAAAAATGTATATTAGCTCATCATTTATTCTCCCTCATGTTGTTTTAAACCTGAACACAAACGAAGATGTTTTGTAGAATGCTGGTTGATGGCAACCATTGACATAGTAGGAATGAAATTACAATAACCAATGATTTCTCATTCTCTTTAAAGGTATAGTTCACCCAAAAATGACAATATACTCACTATTTACTCTCCCTCAAGTAGTTCCTAGCCTTTGAGTTTCTTTCTTCTGTTGAACACAAAAGAAGATATTTTGAAGAAAGCTGAAAACTTGCAACCATTGACTTTTGATTGTAGAAAAAAAACAAATACTATGGAAGTCAATGGTTACAGGTCTCTAACATTTTTCAAAATATCTTCTATGGTGTTCAACAGAAGAAACTCAAAGGTTTAAAACAAGTAAAGTGTGAGTAATCGACTTATTTCTGGGTGAACTATCCCTTTAAGAGCTATTTGCGTTCATGATGTGGCTCATTCGCTAGTAACATGGCAGACAGTAGAGATTTTACAGACAGGGACAGTGTAGGGAGCAGAGATGGGGGAAGGATTAGCAAAGCAACTCAGACTCGGATCGTCGTGAGCACTTCGGTGCTACGTGTTGATGCGCTAACCACTAGGCTATTGGCGCCGACATGCTTTTAAATTTAGAATTTTTCATATTTAGAGATATTTACATGCTGCTGTGCATCCCTGTGTGTGTAATAAGCAATGTGTACACATGTTTTGGACCTGCCTATCATTAATGTGCTTTTTAAATGATAAAAAATAAAATACACCACTTGTCGGTTCATTCCGCTGTGGCGACCCCGGATTATTAAAGGGACTAAGCCGAAAAGAAAATGAATGAATGAAAACTACACCACTAACTTTAGACCAGTTTTTAGTTGGTCAATTTCTATGTCCGTTTAAGTTGCCTCAAAATAGCAAAGCACCAAGAACATGCCTCCTTTTCAGACAAGCATGCCCGTGGTTGCACAAATGGGTGCAAATGCATTTGCTATTCAAACAACGTGGTGCCAGCGTTGCCGGTAACGCATTACAACTTAGACCGTTACAAACAACAGTATTACTTTCAAAGTAACGACTAAAGTATTGCTTTACTTTTATAAACGAAGTAATAATATTTAAGTAACTTTTTTGAAAATGTAAGGCGAGTTACTTTTTAGTTTAATTAATTCGCTTTAAAAAAAAATAAATTGCTGAATTAAAATTAAAATAGTCACAATGAATCACGCAGTCAGTGAGAGAATGTGTGCCTTATTTTGAATGCATTGAAAATAATGTAAAGGGGTTTGTCTCAATGGACAATGATTTTGCTTAAGACAAATAGAACAAAAGTAGCAAACTCATTGCTTTAAACTTTCAATAAATATGTATATACGGCATATGTAGCTCTGCGCTCTCAGATAACATCCTTAAATATTGTTTTTTTATGTGTTTTAAAGGTGAATGAAAGTTATACAGTGCGTTGTTAATTGCAGAGTTTCTCTATTAAAAAAAAAAAGAAAGAAAATGCAAGGGTCACACTTTATTTTGACAGTCTGTTTGTTGAGTTTAAGTTAAATTGCATCTACATGCCAACTAATTCTCATTAGATTATAAGTAGACTGTTAGGTTGGGGTTAGGGGTAGGGTTAGTGTAAGTTGACATGTACTTGCAAAGTTTCTTATAGTCAGTTAAATGTCTGTTGAAGGACTGTTAAATGTCAGTATCTACAGATATTAAACAGACAGTCTACTAATACTCAAGTGGACCATCAAAATAAAGTGTTACTAAAGCAAGTTCTGAACGAGATCAAGCCTCAGACAGGTAATAAAAAGTAACACAAAAATAATGTAGCACATTACTTGCTATAAAAACTAAATTACGCAACTAATATTGTAATGCATTACTTTCAAAAGTAACTTTCCCCAACACTGCTTGTCGCACATGTGTATTATGAAGCCCAGTGGAAGTCAGCTACCAACATTTTTCAAAATATCTTCTTTTGTGTTCTACAGAATAGACTCTTTTAATTCACAAGCTGCACAGTTGAGTAAACAAAATATCATTGCTTGAGCAATACACACACACACACACACACACACACATTCAGCAGAAGTAAAACTATTAGTTGACCAGCTCTCTGGAATATTCGAGTCTGATTGGGCAATGTCCTACAATTATAGCTGTCAAATATTTTTTTGACTGCAAATTATGCCTCGTATCACTCCACCATCTTCATGAAGTAAGTTCATCTCAAGTTCAAATCAGTGTTGCATGTCCAATGATTTGTTTGATAAGTGTAATAATTAATTGACAGTTTCTAATCAAGCTTTATTTTGGGATAATATGTGTTTGTTACTTAAAAATGACAGAAAATAATATTAATTCAGATCGTGGTGCTGTAAGTGCTTAATTTTAATATTATGAATTAATATACTAATTATGCATCTTATTTTGAATGTATTAATCTGTGCATGAGATTTGACGGCGCATGGCCTCTGTGCGTTTGACAGGGTGTGCTGATCTCCACCTGCTCGACATGCTGACCCCGGTGGAGCGGAAGAGGCAGGGATACATACATGAGCTTATTGTTACAGAGGAGAACTATGTCAATGACCTGCAGCTGGTCACTGAGGTAAAACACTGTAGACTGGGAAAGATGGAGTGTTGTCTGTTTCATGCACACTAAAGTCATGCCAGGAAGCAGTGGTACATGAGACCTGCTATGTTGGTGTTTGCATCCAATTAAACTTACATATGACATTAAAATGCTTTTTAAATGCCAGCAAAATGTGTATAGCTAAAATAACATTTTATGGTTATTCAGAATAACACATACTATTATTTAAACTGGCGTTGGCATGTTCATTCTGATTTTTACTTGCATAAATATGAACGACTGACTAATACTGCATTTGATTATATTTTTAATTATTGAAAGCTCGTTGCTGATAAATCAGTAAGTATAAAGATTTAAAGTGACAATTTATTAACTTAGTAGTATTTTGCATCTGCCCTATGATCCTTAAATAGACTCTCTTAATATTTCATCAAAAGATTCTTGTTTTAAGTATAACTGAAATTATTTTTAGGTGGAAATTATCATTACTCTGTATAGTTTTGCTTGTTTAGAAAAGAATAATCTAGATAAAAGTGACACAACAAAAGAAATGCTAAAAACTATCTTTGACCCTTTATTAGTATTTTATTATACTTAATATGGTTAAATACACAAATGGACATAAAATGGATTTTATATATACTGTAAATGGACATAATTAAGTGAGACTCGGCCTTGTTCACATATTTCAGTGTCATTTATTTGTTTATTTATTTATTTTTTTATGTGTCTGTTGTTTTTTTAATTGAAAATTTTAACATTTCCATGGCAGCTAACTGATTACTGAAGTTTTATCCCATGTTTTTTTTTCTCTCTCTCTTTCTTTCTCTGTCAAAGTTCAAGTTGCTTTATTGGCATGACAATTAGAACAGTTTTGTTAAAGCATTTTAAATATGTATAAGATATGTAATATATTAACATCATCAAATTAATAAAATATACAGTAAATAAGAAATGAATGTCAAAAATAGTAAGAATAAACAGATAATACATTTGGTAATTATAACAATTACAATAATAGTAGTAATCATAATAATAATAAAAGTCTAGTTTATTTAAATAAGATACATGAATTTACATTAATCATTTCTTATGGTGTGTAGGGTGTATACATATTTCAGAGTCATTTAAATTAAAACAATTCATTAATGTTTCAAATTGGGAAGTATCTCTCTCACTCTCTCTCAGTTCAGTTCAATTCAATTCAATAATTGCTTTATTGACATGACAAATGATACAAATATATTGCCAAAGCATTTGTAAGTTGACATTTAAATAAACATGCATCTGTATATTAAAAAAAAACATAGTAAACACAGTTAATAGTAGTTTAGTATTATAATATATAGTACAATAATACTATACTACTATAACACGCTAATTTAATTTCAGATTAGCTTTATTGGCATCACTTGCACAGTATTGTCAAAGCAGTTATAAAATACATAATAAGAGAATAAGAATCTGTAAAATAAGTAAACAGGTACATATATTATTATATACAAAGTAAATTCATAGAAGTAAATCAAATCTATAATAACAAAAAAAATAAAGTATTTAAGACAAACAATAATAATAAATAAAAGTATCAAAATAAAATGTATACAGATAAATACAAATATTAAGATAATTGTAGTGATAATAAATACAAGTTACAATAATAATTAAATAAATACAAAAGAAATAAAAGTATAAAGATAATGGTAGTAATAATTAAAGTAACAATAATAATAATAAAATAAATACAGATAAAAATAAATATAAAGATAACAGTAGTGATGATAAATAAAATTAACAATAATAGAATAAATACAGATAAATAAAAATATAAAGATAATGGTAGTAATAATAAATAAAAGTAAAAAATAATAATAAAATAAATACAAAGTAAATAAAAATATGAAGATAATGGTAGTAATAATAAATAAAAGCAACAATAATAATAAAATAAATACAAAATAAATAAAATGATAAAGACATTGGTTGTAATAATAAATAAAAATAACAATAATAATAAAATAAATACAAAATAAATAAAATTATAAAGACAATGGCTGTAGTAATAAATAAAATCAACAACAATAATAAAATAAATAAATAAGTAAATAAAAATATGAAGATAATGGTAGTGATAATAAATAAAAGTAACAATAATAAAATAAATACAAAGTAAAAAAAATATGAAGATAATGGTTTTAATAACAAATAAAAGTGACAATAATAATAAAATAAATACAGATAAATATAAAGATAATTGCTGTAATAATAAATTAAAGTAACAACAATAATAATAAAATAAATACAAAGTAAATAAAATATAAAGATGATGGTAGGGATAATTATAAAAGCAATATAAGAAATGCTTTTGCTTAAGGTTTGTCCATTCTCTCTCTCTCGCTCTCTCTCACTAATAAATATATATTTATTTTATATGTGTTTAAATATTTATAATACAGTGACTTCCTTTTTGTTGAATTTTGTTGTTAAATGTATTGAGTAACCTAATGAGTATTACTATAAAGGTAACTAAACCGTATCTATGCATTCCTTTCAGACCTTCCAGAAGCCTCTGCTGGAGTCTGAGTTGTTGACAGAGAAGGAGGTTGCCATGATCTTTGTCAACTGGAAAGAGCTGACCATGTGCAACATTAAACTGCTCAAGTACGCCACCCTCTGGTTCATTCAGCAGAAAACCACAGTTCACAATTAGTCACCATGCAATTAAACCCATGATTTAAGTTCCCTCTTTGTTTATTCCATGGCAGCAAGTGCTCTACAGTCATTAAAGTGAAGGCAGAACATCAGCGTTTATGCCAGTAATGCGACATGTCAGCTCGTTTAATTAAATATTCACACTTCACAGTCTGATTCAACAGATGTTCAGACAAGTATAAGAATAGATCAGATGTAATTCCATATAATGAGGTTTACCCAGAATGCCCCTCTCTCTGTCTGTCTGCAGGGCGCTGCGGGTGAGGAAGAAGATGTCAGGTGAGCGGATGCCGGTGAAGATGATTGGAGACATCCTGACGGCTCAGCTTCCTCACATGCAGCCGTACATCCGCTTCTGCAGCTGCCAGCTCAACGGCGCCACCCTCATTCAGCAGAAAACTGACGAGGTGCCCGAATTCAAGGAGTTTGTGAAGGTGAGACCGCAGTACCACCAAAACAGTCAGTGGGTTAATCCAATGTGATGCTTAAAGTCTGTGTGAAATCAAAATGTACAGTGTTCTGTTGGGATAATGTACAGTTTTAACCCAAAGATTGACTGGTCTGTCAGAAGAAGAAGAGCCGGAGTCAGAGATTCAAATAAATAAAGTTTACTGAAGATATTTTGCAGTTTCATCAGCAGATGCCAGCTTCAACAGTCGCAAAGAGTTCTGAGGCCACTCTGCTTACAATCACAAATCAACGTTAATTATAGTCTCACATAATGTCATTAAAGAGCCCCTATTATACATTTATCATATTTTGGTTTTGGGGGTCTCCAGCAGCAGGCTAATAGGTATGCGTGGTCAAAAAACACTTTTCATTGTCTCATAAAATGCATTTATTTTTACCTCATTATGCCAGCAACTCCTGTATGAATCGTTCAGCGATTCATTTGTTCCAAAACCCTTCCTTAGTGGGATGCTAAACTGCGCTGATTGGACCGATGACCCAGTCTGTTGCGATTGGTCGGCATCATTCAGCGAGAGAGAATGCCCACCACGGCTTATCAATAGTAGTAGTCACTGAAGTAGTCGTAGTGTGTGCGTGAGTATATCTGCCAACACTCGTTTTTCCCGAGAGTCGGACGTATTTCAGACACTTCACCGTCGAAACTAATCCCCCGGTCTCCCAGCATACTGTTCTATTCTTAACCATAAGTAAAAACAGTGACACACATGCAGTATTAATGCACACAGCGGCAAAAGCTGAACCATTATGAAACAGGACTGCCGCACGTTTGTAGGAGAGCTGATGTAGCCATAGCAACGACAAACAGCAGAGGAACACGAGTTCACAAATGCATTTTAATCCGTAAACAATGCGGCACGCATCACGTTTACAACGTGCTTTTAGACGCGATATGAGAATACAAGTTAACCAGATACACTACATGTGGTTAAAAAATACAAAGCACTTTAAATGCATCATTTACAAGCTAGAGAAAACAATGAGGCAACTCTTTCAATCACACTTACTTACACTTGTTGGATAGCAGGCCAGATTCACCGTCAGGCCACTGGGAAATGTCCCGGTGCTCCCTATGGCCAGTCCGCCCCTGCATACATCAATTGTCTTTTCTGATCGTTCCATTAACAAACAGTCCTCCGAATCCTCTGTTGTAAGCCTGTTGATTTCAGAAGCACTCCTCTAGGGGAACACAGCACAAGGCTGGGCTATAATGCTGAGGCATTTCTGCAGAAATAAACCTCAACCACTGACTCTTCACAGTCTCATCTCTGGTTCATCTGCACACTTCCAATAATATCCAGCCGAGCACAGTGCTCTTCTCTGTGTTGCCAAATGTAGCTGACTGATTCCAGCCCAAACCCTATCCAAAAGCTTTTTACCTGCACAATCAAATTCAAAAACGCCCAATCTGGCAACTTTTGCTTGCTGCTGTTGTTTGTGGGCGGGGTTGGGGGTTTCGAATCTTCCCGGGTCTGCACGCGCACAAATGAAGACTAAAATCAGGCTGTAGAATTCCACTATCTCCATCACTTTGCCTACTTGGTGACACTACAGAAACGGACAATCTTTCTAGCAAGTATAAAAACCCAATCTTAATTTCCCTTGCCATTTTAATAAACTGGAAAACTAAATATTGCATTCATATTAACCACCAGACCAATCTCCTTCTAGAACATATTTCGATTTCTTTCTTTTAATGAATTTTTTCTACATGTTTTACAGAGGTTGGCGATGGACCCTCGCTGTAAGGGAATGCCCCTGTCCAGTTTCCTTCTCAAACCCATGCAGAGAGTCACCCGATACCCCCTCATCATCAAAAACGTAAGTACAAGACATGAACACAATCTTGCTAGTCAACTGTTTCCCTCAAAACAAAATGTAACGTAATGTAATGTGTATGTATATAGCGCGTTTATCGTGTATGATCATACACCTAAAGCACTTCACAATCACGAGAAAGTTCCCTCCACACCACCACCAGTGTGCAGCATCCACTTGGATGATGCGACGGCAGCCACAAGACAACGGCGCCAGTGTGCTCACCACACACCAGCTATAGGTGTAGTGGAGAGATGGTGATAGAGCCAATTTAGTGGATGGGGATGATTGGGAGGCATTGATGGTTAAGGGCCGAGAGGGAATTTGGCCAGGACACAAAAGCACATAATCGCAGTCCAAATGACTTTCTGTCCACACAGTGTATGGCAACTATTCTGACCCAGTTTATATGTCTTGTGCTGATCTTCCAGTTTATGGAATATCTGCATTGATTTCTATAATGAATGGTCATAATGGTGCATTGCATTGGTTAACCAGCACCAGTGCAGTTCTACAGCTGCAATACACAACAGATATTGTCCTTAAATATGACATTATACTCTCCACCATCCTCAAAATTTGAAGTATTGGCTCTTTGAGCAACATATTGCCAGACTGATACTGATTTCTAGAAATGTGGGTTTGAATAGGATTTAAAATCTGTGAATTATTAGGCCCACAATAATGTATACTGCTAATAATATTGACCTTAAAAGGATTTTTTTAAATTTAAAACTGCTTTTATTCTAGCCGAATAAAAACAAATAACACTTTCTCCAGAAGAAAAAATATTATCAGAAATACTGTGAAAAATTCCTTGTTCTGTTAAACATAATTTGGGAAATATAAAAAATAATAATAATAATAAAATAAATAAATAAATCATTTGATGAATATGATTGGATTCCAATCAGAAATGCAATTAAATTGGATTTGGAACGCAAATCTGGGGACCATTGTTTCATTGTAAAATCTTTTGCACAGATTTTAGAGAACACTCCAGAAAGCCACCCGGACCACAGTCACCTGCGTCTGGCTCTGGAGAAAGCAGAAGAGCTGTGCTCACAGGTCAACGAAGGCGTGCGGGAGAAAGAAAACTCAGACCGGCTGGAGTGGATTCAGGCACATGTGCAGTGTGAGGGGCTGTCAGAGGTACTGAACACAAACCTGCTGCAGAAACACAGTCTATATACACACAGTCACTAAATAACAGTATTCCTCTAGATTGTGTTTAATTGAGTTTTGTCATTAACGTACCCTGTTGTATAAAAGGTTTCAGCTCTGCAAGAGTTTGGAATGTAAATAAAAGTAATTTACACTCACCAAGGATGAACTTATTTAAAGGTCCCGTGTAATGAAAGTGTTAGTATGAGTAAGTTAGTTTTTAGGATGTCTTTAAGCTAGTGTGCTACAAAACAGTGAGACAATTCACGTTTAGAATATATAAAACTGATATAAACATCCAAAGCTTGCATTTGGTGCCATCAAAATCATTCAATCATTATTCAACCATTCAATCATTATTTTTCGTCACCTCATACTTCAGTTCCTTATCAAATCTTGACCAATCAAATGCTCTCTAGATTCTGACATGCCCTGCCCCCTTCAAGACGCTTCTCTTTTACTTTTAATTTGATGCACTTGAGATCAACCACTCTCGCTGGCACAGCTGTGATCAAATAAAACACTATTGGTTGTTTTAAGGGGAGGAGCTACATTATGTACTGCCCTCTCTATATAATATATAATGCTACATATTTCAGTTGAGATTGTCAAACAATGAGTAAAAACTGCACATTTCCTAGCATTTCACAGGAACTTTAAGGAAAATTACGGGACAATAGTTTACAATTTTGTGTTTTCCATTTGAATGTAATTGAAAATGTGATGTATTTCTGAGATGCAGAGCTAAATTTTCAGCGTCACATGATCAAACAGAAATCATTTGGATGCTGATTTGGTGCTCAAGAAACTTTTCAAATTATTATTAAATAAATCAAAACAGCTCTGCTGCTACTTCGTTTGGTTTGTGGAATACACCATTTTCAAGGATCATTAATAGAACAACATTTTACAAGCGTTTAAAGGATTGTGTGTTTTTGTCAGATTGTTCACATGAAGTCCATCTCAGATCTTATTACAATGAAAGTTTTCTTTCTTTCTTTTTTACAGCAACTTGTGTTCAACTCTGTAACAAACTGTCTGGGCCCTCGGAAGTTCCTGCACAGTGGAAAACTCTACAAAGCCAAGAGCAACAAGGAGCTTTACGGCTTCCTTTTTAACGACTTCCTGCTCCTCACACAGATCATCAAACCTCTGGGCTCATCCGGCACAGACAAGGTCTTCAGTGCGAAATCTCACCTGCAGTATCGCATGTATAAAACGGTGAGACATACTTAAAAATCTGAATCATTTGTTTTTGATGCAAGAATATATAACTGTACTGTCTGATTCAGAGAAGAAGAACATGTGACCTAATTCTGTTTTCTGCTGATAAATTGGAACAATTAACAATTTCGCGACGAGGAAACGACGGGGAAATCGCGCGGTGGCGGGACGTGCTTTTACATCAATGAAAGGTGGTGTACAGATGTAACTCTTTTAAAGAAGATGTGCTGTCCAGATCTAGAAGCACTGTTTATTAACTGTAAGCCTTTCTACTCACCGCGTGAGTTCTGCTCGTTTGTCCTCGTCTCTGTTTACATTCCGCCGCACGTGCACGCGCGCCTGGCGATACAGAAACTAGCCGATCAGATCACGGAAATTGAGCGACAGCAGCCGGACTCTGTTTTAATCATTCTCGGGGATTTTAACAAAGCTAAACTATCCCATGATCTGCCAAAATATAGACAGCATGTTACATGTCCCACAAGAGACAGCAACATATTGGATCACTGCTACACCACAATAAAGGATGCATACCACTCTGTTCAACGAGCAGCTTTGGGACACTCTGACCACTGTTTAATCCATCTTATACCAACCTACAAACAGAAACTGAAAACAGCCAAACCTGTATTAAGATCTGTGAAAAGATGGACTAATGAAACAGAGCGGGATCTACAAGCCTGTTTCGACCTCACTGACTGGAGTGTCTTTGAAGCTGCTGCTAACGATCTTGATGAACTCACAGAGACGGTAACATCTTATATTAGTTTCTGTGAAGATGTGTGCATCCCTACCAGGACTCAACTCACATACAACAATGACAAACCATGGTTCACTGTAAAACTCAGACAGCTACGTCAGGCCAAAGAGGCTGCTTACAGGAATGGGGAGAGGGCCTTGTACAAGCAAGCGAAGTACACCCTGGAAAGAGAGATCAGAGTCGCCAAAAAGAACTACTCTGAAAAACTAAGGAGCCAGTTCTCTTCCAGCGACTCAGCATCCGTGTGGAAAAGCTTAAGGAATATCACAAGTTACAAGCCACCAAGCCCCAGCACTGTAGACAATGAACAACTTGCTAACGACCTGAATGAGTTTTACTGCCGGTTTGAGAAAACCCCCCAAACCCACCCTGAACTGCTCTTCACGCCACCATTAACACCTCCACCACCCCCCACCTCCCCCATACCTGCAATTCAGTTTAATGAAGATGATGTGCGCCAGGTCTTCCGGAAACAAAAGAGGAGAAAAGCACCAGGCCCAGATTCTATAACACCAGCCTGTTTAAAATCCTGTGCTGACCAACTGGCCCCCATTTTCACCCTGATCTTCAACAGATCACTGGAGCTGTGTGAAGTGCCCTCCTGCCTCAAACGCTCCATCATCATACCCATCCCAAAGAAACCCAAACTTACAGGACTAAATGACTACAGACCGGTGGCGCTAACATCTGTGGTCATGAAGTCGTTTGAAAAGCTGGTGCTGGCCCACCTGAAGGACATTACTGAACCCTCACTGGACTCTCTTCAGTTTGCCTACAGAGCAAACAGGTCTGTGGATGATGCAGTAAATATGGGACTGCATTATGTTTTGCAACACCTAGACAGACCAGGGACCTATGCGAGGATCTTGTTTGTTGACTTCAGCTCAGCTTTTAACACCATCATCCCAAAACTTCTCCTGCCCAAATTAACTCTGCTCTCCGTGCCCACCTCTGTCTGTCAGTGGATCAACAGCTTTCTAACGGACAGGCAGCAACTGGTCAAGCTGGGCAAATCCTCATCCAGGACCCGCACAATCAGCACTGGCGCCCCCCAGGGGTGTGTCCTCTCCCCTCTGCTCTTCTCTCTGTACACGAATGACTGCACCTCAAAGGACCCCTCTGTCAAGCTCCTAAAGTTTGCAGACGACACCACGCTTATCGGCCTCATTCAGGACGGTGACGAGTCTGCTTACAGACAGGAGGTTCAGGAGCTGGCTCTCTGGTGCAGTCACAACAACCTCGAGCTGAACACGCTCAAAACAGTGGAGATGATAGTGGACTTTAGGAGAAACCCCCCTGCTCTCCCCCCACTGAGCATCATGGACAGCACTGTGGCTGCAGTGGAGTCATTCAGGTTCCTGGGCACCACCATCTCTCAGGACCTGAAGTGGGACACTCACATTGACTCCATTGTCAAAAAAGCTCAACAAAGGCTGTACTTTCTTCGTCAGCTGAGGAAGTTCAACCTGCCACAGGAGCTTCTGAAACAGTTCTACACCTCCATCATTGAATCAGTCATCTGCACTTCAATAACTGTCTGGTTTAGCTCAGCTACCAAATCTGACCTCAGAAGACTACGTCGAATAGTTCGGACTGCTGAGCGAATCATTGGTACAACCCTCCCTACTCTCCAAGAACTGTACTTATCCAGAGCGAGCAGAAGGGCGGCCAAAATCACTCTGGACCCCTCACACCCAGCACACTGCCTCTTTGAACTGTTACCTTCTGGGCGACGCTACAGAGCACTGCGCACCAGAACAGCCCGACACAGAAACAGTTTCTTCCCTCAGGCGATCCATCTCATGAACACTTGATGATAATAATCGTGGAACCAACATCACTACTGCTGTACACTCTTACACACACATACACTTATTTAACAACACACTTTACATGCCATTTGCACATAACAAATACACTTGTTACACACACATACACTTATTTAACAACACACTTTACATGCCAATTTGCACATAACAGCTGCACATATAATGTTGTATATAGTAATACACTGTACATACACTTGTCCATTTGTATATTTGCATTTAACACTTACTTCTATTTTTTTGAATATATTTATTTTCTGTTTTTTGTCCTGTCTCTGTAATTCTGTTGCACTGTGGAAGCTCTGTCACGAAAACAAATTCCTCGTATGTGTGAACATACCTGGCAATAAAGCTCTTTCTGATTCTGATTCTGATTCTGATTAATGTCTTGTGATTCTTTATATTTGATACTGACTCTGACTAATATGCATCAATAAAACAGTTAACCTAAAAATCTGAATTATTTGCAAATATCTTTTGATCTTTAAAGTTTCTTAATCCTCTTTAACCTGCCTCATTGATCTCTGCAGCCCATCTTTCTCAATGAGGTGCTCGTGAAGCTGCCTACTGATCCCTCAGGGGATGAACCCATTTTTCACATATCTCACATCGACAGAGTCTACACTATACGGGCTGAGAGCATCAACGAAAGGTATGTCCTCGTGATATGTTTATTTACGTTTTTGAATGATTTTTATGCTCACTAGGGCTGAATTTGTTGATTAAAAATGTTAATTTTTGAAATATTACTACAACAAGCCATTGTAGATAAATATTATAATCTCGAAAATGTTCTAGAAGTACTTATGTACTAGAAATTACTCATTAGCTATTAGTGCATACTAATTCTTAATTAGATACAGTTATTATTAGGCCCACACAAAATCTGCACGCACAGAATTCCGCAAACTTCTGCAGATTTTTAGCCCATCATTGATTCTGTTTATTTACTGGTGTAAATGTATATTTATTCAGTTTTTAAATTTATTTCTGTAATAATATTGATTAATATTAAAATATTCAAATGATTTACTTAAAATACAGTTTGTAAAGGAATATTTTCTGTCTTTTAGTAGAGATTTTATATGAGAGGCTTGCTTTGTTTACCAAATAAAGTGCATTTAATTGGATTCGCATTGTAAACATTAAATAAAAGTTAAAAAAGGCATTACTTTTTATTTCATATATTAAGGTTTTAGTTATAATATTCCCAAAATATTTCCGCATAAATCTGCAGATTTTTAACAAAATACTCCGCAGAAATAGCAAAAAATGTCCGCAGATTCCGTCTGGCCCTAGTTATTATTCATTAGATTTCTATTCTCTACTGTGGTCATCCTAGCTAGTTATATTGTATAAGACGAAAGTGAAGTAAATAAGGAGTTAAAAAATAAAGTGTGACCGTGGATTTTTATAGACTGTCATGTGTCCGTACTGTACCATTCCTACTTTTCTCAACAAGCTGCAGGTGATACCGTTGGCCTCTCCCCCACCTCAGAGCACTGACAGAAGGCCCAGTCCTTGTACACGTCTCTCCCACCTGCAGCCTGAGAGCAGATCTTTCCTCTGCATACCTTGTACAGTCAAACCGATCTGCTTCTCCTTTATTTTAACTATTTATTTTGACCTTTTATTCTTTTCTTGTTCACAATCACTAATATTTAAGTGACCGTTTCAGAACTTGTCAGAGTTTATTACGCCGGAGAGATTACTGCAAATTAACCACACATCTATACTCATTCATTCATTCATTTTCTTTTCGGCTTAGTCCCTTTATTAATCCGGGGTCGCCACAGAGGAATGAACCGCCAACCTATGTTTTACGCAGCGGATGCCCTTCCAGCCACAACCCATCTCTGGGAAAACGTCTATACTGATATACAGTATTCAAACAGCAATAGATTAAGCTAAATTGCCATGCTTACAAAAAGCGTAGAGCAAATATAAATACCCCTTTATTAACCATAGGCCTTTAAACAAACAGAAACGGTAGAATGTGATTCAATTCAATTCAATTCACCTTTATTTGTAAAGCGCTTTTACAATGTAGATTGTGCCAAAGCAGCTTCACATAGAAGGTTATAGTAAATTGTAACAGTGTCAGTCCAGTTTTTATGTCTTCCACTGACCTCAGTGATATGCAAATTGACGTATGATGTAATCTAGCGACTTTTCGGGCAGAGCCTAGCGCCTTTTCATTGAAAATAGTTGGCAACAGTGAGTGGTTAGCGGGAAGGTCGCTGGTTCGAGTCCCGGCTGGGCCAGTTGGCGTTCCTGTGGAGTTTCATGTTCTCTGGGTGCTCTGGTTTACCCCACAGTTCAAAGACATGCAGTAAAAGTGATTTGGATTGACTAAATTGACTGTAGTGTATGAGTGTGTGTATGAATGTGACAATGTGTGGGTGTTTCCCAGTTCTGGGTTGCAGCTGGAAGGGCATCCACTGTGAAAAACATATGCAGGAATAGTTGTTGGTTCATTCTGCTGTGGTGACCCCTGATAAATAATTGACTAAGCCAAAAAAAAAAA
>CAIGQQ010004000.1:2840882-2854909 GCA_903798035.1 Danio albolineatus
ATATATATATATATATATATATATATATATATATATATATATATATTATATTTAAAGAGAGAACAACATTTTTCATATGCCATAACACCTAAAAATAAGGGAAGGACATTAAAAATGCTCAGGTGTGAGTTTTTAACAGACTTCAACAGAGTGTAAAGATCCTGATGGTTCTGTGGGTTTTGGATCATTGTATTGGTGCAATGTCCGCTCTGGTTTTATCTTCATCATCTGCTAATGTAGATGTTGGACCAAAGGAGCTTATATTCATTTACACTGAGGAAGGGCAGAGGGTTACTGAATAACTACTGAGAGATTTCAGCTGCTGTCTGGGCTTTTACTGCCTTTCTATACCTCCCTTTCTTCATGTGTTCAATACTTTTTCCTGCGACATTTTATTTTATTATGCGTAACTTCATTTGTAAACTAATTAGATTTGTTTCTTTGCATATGCGGATTTCTTTGGTTGTTACCAACATCTGGTGAATTTTCAAGTCATCAGCACCTTTAGAATTATTTTTCTGTATTGCAACAGTGTAATGCTATTTTCTATTAGCTATTTTTAAAATTATTTATTTGTTTAAGGATAATACTAAAATAAACAGGTAATAGATATTTTTCTGATCTACTTAAATCTATTTCATCCAAAAACTGAGGGCAAACAGGTGAGACACAGGGTAACTAATTATGTGCAATGGGTTACAGATACAATTTTACTGTCCATTCTTATTAGAGAAGTAGCCAAGCAACATTACATTCTCTCCACAATTTTACGCCACTTGTATTTATTTCAGCCCTCTGAGTCTGTTCTGATGCTCACCATTGGGTTGGCCTAGCCAATAGCATAATAACACCTACTGGGAAGGTAAAATATAGTAGAGATAGTAATATAAAGATAGATTTGATTGGTTAAATTTAGATACAAGCACACCTACTGTATGCATGCAAACCAAAAATCACTGGCGCATAAATAAATGTAATTTATCACACCTCTCTGTGATACACATATTGCTCTTACAATTATCATGATAACAATAATTTTAAAATGTATTGTGTAGTCCCATCAGAAAAGATCATATTAATCAGAATCTGTGTGTTTTGGAATAACACAGAAAACATGAATATCTTGTTTGTTCATTTTCATCTCCATTTCAACTAGTGAATGCACTGACGCAAATGGCTGTTAAGTTCTCTCAAAACTGGCTTTCACCATAATTTCATGTACTTGCCTTTCACTATCGAATGCCCCAAACACTAGCTATCTTTCCATCCAGAAATGCAAATTAACTTTACGTGCAAAAC
The DNA here is from genome assembly GCA_903798035.1 of Danio albolineatus. Classification (NCBI taxonomy): domain Eukaryota; kingdom Metazoa; phylum Chordata; class Actinopteri; order Cypriniformes; family Danionidae; genus Danio; species Danio albolineatus. The sequence goes on from CAIGQQ010004000.1 coordinate 2,842,182, forward strand.
TAGAATATCGTATAAAAGACGTGTGAATAAATCAGCGTTTCCATCCAAGGAGTCAAAAAGAACAAAACTGTCACTTCCTGATTAACTGGCGCCAAATATCAGAAGTAAAAACGGAATTCGCTGTGGTAGAAGCTGCGTCAATCTTTTCTTTATTTAATAAATGACTAGAAAATGCTGACATGCAATGAATGCGTGATGGCGTTTGAAGGCATGAGACGCAGCGCACAGATGCTCTTGACAATTCTGGAGGTACATAATAATATATTAACACTAAAACTGAAATGGTTAAGACATTTTATAATGACCAAAACAACATTTCAGATGTTTTACAATAAGCTCAGCCTGCTGGTTTGTCCATTTACACACATTTTTATCATCACATGATAGGCCTGTCACAATAATCAATATATCGACTTATCGCACAATACATGGAAATGACCTCAATGATTTTTGATGATGCAATATATATCGCCCATACGTAAAAACTAATTCTTGCAACATTTTAGCTGATTCCACAACTTCTCTATCTCTATTGGAGGTGTCAGTGTCAGTATGGTTAAAAAACGCTTTATAGTATTTACCATAAATGACTAAAGAATATTTTGATGTGGGTATCTGACAACTGAAAATAGATCTGGTAGCAGATATTGCATCCTCTGTTACTTTTTACCTTGCACTTTTTTGTTAATGTTTATTATTATTTATTTGTTTAAGATATGCGTTTTCACATTCTGATTCCAGTGCCTAATTATTAAATTGTTAAAATAACTATAATTAAATTAAATATTCTTTAAATAAAATATGATGTGTTCTTTGGAAGGGTGTACTTGCATTTGATGATATTATATTGTCATTCTGGGATTATATAATGAGTGGCTTAAAATGGTATTAAAATGACAATAATATCGTTTATCGCGATATATTTTGGTGCAATATATCGTACAACAAATAATAGATATCGTGACAGGCCTATCACATGATCGCTTAAAACAAAATCACATGACTTTAATGTGCATACTGGAGTTTTGTTCGGTAAAAGTGTTTCTATCATAGTTTATGTGTACCTTGTCTTATCGAATAAAAGGTTTATCCTACTCCGTTATGGCCATGCGTTCTTTATGTTCATTTTCAAAACGTATGCGCATCTTGGCGTTTCCATCAACTGTTTCATCTCCAAAATGTGCATAAAAATAGGTGGAAACATAGCTACTGTTTTAGGACTAGCCTCTCATAGACTTATTTCGTTTCAAGCGTATAAGTAGTACAACCTTTAACTGGCCCCGGATCAGTAGTCTAAACAGCACGTGGCCCGTTCTACTGTAGATTCTTGCCCTGCGACTGGCCTCCATCTCCGCTCGGCTGCTTTCTTCACCTCAGGGCTGTAATGTTGTCACTTGAGTTTGGTTTTGTAAAAGCATTTAAGCCTATAGACGGAGGGACACACAGACTCTTGTGATGCTGGCTCACTTGTTATTCCCAAACCAGCAGCTGCTGTCAGCACAGCTAATCGAGTACCAGGAGTCTAAGGGCGGCACGCTGGAGAGATTCTCATCAGGATTTTGGAAGTTTAGATACATGGTTTAGGCCTGGGGACAAATTAAGGCTGATTTTGTATGTGGAGCAACTCTTCAGCAGTCCCGATAGCATTGTTTTAGCACATGGCTAGTTTAAATCATAGCTAACTGGTTTAAAGTGAGTGTATGGCCACTTTTTATAAGATTATTGGAAAATATACTCATTTTATGACTCCTCTAGAGTTAAACAGCTGAGTTTTACTATTTTTTAGACAATCTTCAGGTCTGGCGAGAGCACTTTTAGCTTAGCATAGATCATTGAATCAGATTAGACCATTAGCGTCTCTCTCAATTAAAATAAATAATTTCTTTAATAGAGATTGTTGGTCTGACTCCATCTGAAAGCCATTTTCCCACATTTAGCACGTTTTGAAAGCACTTTTTGTCCCTCTTTGAGCAAACATGTAATATTGGTGTGATCTGTTGTTGTGTTAGGATCTGCAATCAATTTTTACTGGCCTATTTTTGCTGAATAAAATAGGATTATTGGTTTATAATAGAAGTAATGTATTGGTTATTGACCATAACATAACCATAACTTGTTCTTCAAGTTTTTAAAGAGGTTTCTTGTGTTAGGCATTAGGACAGCATCAGTTTAATAATAATAGAAAAAACTAAAAGCAGAAAGATTTTTGACAATGTCAAGTAACATTTTGTAATATAATATATTTAAAGATGTAATTACTTACTGTGGTTGGCTTGGCAGTGTTTAGTGTTCATCATCATTATTCCAGTCTTCAGTCAGTGTCAGAAAACTAATATAATTATGCTGATTTGCTTCTGTAATGATCAGTGTTGAAGAGAGTTTCCTGCATTAAGTTAGTCGTAAATTATTTTTAAACGATTTTAGAAAATCAGTATTTTATTTGTTTTACCCTTTTTTTTTTTTTTTTTTTTTTGTTGCAATGTAAAAATCTTAAGGGTGGCTCAGTGGTTAGCACTGTAGCCTCACAGCAAGAAGGTCACTAGTTTGAGCCCCGGCTGGGCCAGTTGGCATTTCTGTGTGGAGTTTGCATGTTCTCTCTGTGTTGATGTGGGTTTCCTCCACAGTCCAAAGACATGCTCTGTAGTTGAATTGAATAAACTAAATTAGCCATAGTGTGTGAATGAGTGTGAACGTGAGTGTGTATGGGTGTTTTCCAGTATTTGGTTGCGGCTGGAAGGGCATCCGCTGTATAAAACAAATGTCAGAATAGTGGGTGGTTCATTCCGCTGTGGCGACCTCTGAAATAGACTAGGCCGAAGGAAAATGAATGTAAAAATCTTCATAAGTACCCTTTAGTCACTTAATTTAATAAATTCTTGCTGAATAAGTATAATTTCCCTCAAAACTTTCCTCAAACTAGCCTTAAACTTTTCAGCAGTAGTGTAATTATCTGTGTATGCATCTTTGTTTTTTTTCTAGTCCAGCATATCTAATTGACCGCCACTCGGGTTTAATTAGGCTGTAAATTAGCTTTAGGAAGACAAGTTATTTCAGGTCATTTTTGAGTTCTGTTTGTTTATTTTATAGAGATGACTCTATTCACCTCTCCTGTGGTCTGATAGAGATTTCAGCATCCAAGACTGAACAATTTTTTCATGCCACATTTAGAATGAATGTCATACTCAAAGCACACTGTCTTAAATGGATAGTTTACTCAAAACTGAAAATTGGTCACAAAACTTGTGAAAAAAACTGTTGAACACAAAAGAAGATATTTAGAAAAATGTTGGAAACTGGTAACCATTGATTCAATACTATGGAAGTCAATGGTTACAGGTTTCTAACATTTTTCAAAATATCTTCTTTTGTGTTCAACAGATAAAAGGTTTGGATCAATCTGGGTTTAAATTTTGGCTGAGCTATCCCTTTAAATCTATTAAGTCAGTGCTGGTTAATCAGCGTCTAAATGTCCTTTTAATGTGATCTCCAAACAGGACCTTCCCTTCAGGACTTTAAAGTTTGACCTTGGAAATGTATTTGCAGGTTGTGACATTCAGAATATCAATGGGCGCCGCAAAGCCTTATGGGTAGAAACAGCGTGCACCTCACAGGGCAGCTTGTGAATGTTTTCCCCTGATCGTGATTTAAGCAGATGTAGAGTATCTGCGTGATCCATGTGGGTGAAGCCATTGGGATTAGAGGTTTGTGGATCCAGCTGAGAGGCAGTGCAGAATTGCGGCAGCAGAAAATGATGACGACAGACACCCGTCTTATCACAGATTCCCCTTTGCAGTCATTTTTTCCCCTCACACACACACGAACGCACACACACACACACACACACACACACACACACACACACATCAAGGCTACAATGATGCGTCTTTTTCATTCAGCCCCTCAGGCTTTCCTCGGTCCTGTTTCTTAGCAACAAGAAACACACCATGTGACCGACTGGGTGACTCACCTGAATTGTGACATCACAGCTCGAGCGGCAATAGCAATGGTCTCTGACGAAACGCTTCGTGCTTTTATTGGGCTCCGACGCAGGTCTGAGAACAGTCAGATGTTCAGGCAGTGTCATGTGATCAGAGCATCTCAAACATCAGCTTCAGCACTGGATTTTCTGATGTGGGTTTGACCTGTGATCTGTCTTCACTCAGGTTACGCTCACTGGAAGGGACAGGTCTTGACTGCTGACGAGCTTCACGTCTTGTATGAAGGGATCAAACTGAACAACGTCAACCATTACGACTATGTCCTCACAGGTCAGTGTTTCCAGTTGTAGTCATGCCACATTGATAAAAAAAAAGTTGGATGATATAATTTCCTAATAGTATATGGGCCCTTTGTGGGACCCAGTGGGTCCCAGGGACAGCCCAACACATTTATATACATTATATACATTAATTCATTCATTCATTCATTTTCTTTTCGGCTTAGTCCCTTTATTAATCCAGGGTTGCCACAGCGGAATGAACCGCCAACTTATCCAGCATTTGTTTTACGCAGCGGATGGCCTTTCAGCTGCAACCTATCTCTGGGAAACATCCATACATTCTCATTCACACACTACAGACAATTTAGCCTACCCAATTCACCTGTACCGCATGTCTTTGGACTGTGGGGGAAACCGGAGCACCCGAAGGGAAACCCACGCGATCACGGGGAGAACATGCAAACTCCCCACAGAAATGCCAACTGACCCAGCCGAGGCTCGAACCAGCGACCTTCTTGCTGTGAGGCGACAGCACTACCTACTGCGCCACCGTGTCGCCCCATTTATATACATACATGTATTATACAGTGACATACAAGTATGCATATATTCGCCCTCCTGTGAATTCTTTCTTTTTATTTTTCAGATATTTTCCAAATTATGTTTAACAGAGCAAGGAATTTACACAGTATTATTTCCTGTAGTATTTTTTCTCCTGGAGAAAGTCTTCTCTGTGTTATTTCGGCTAAAATAAAGGCAGTTTTAATTTTTTAAAAACCAGTTAAAGGTCAATATTATTAGCCCACTTAAGCAATATTTTAGCAGTTGTCTGCACAATAAACCATTGTTATATGATGACTTGCCTAATTAACCTAGTTAAGCCTTTAAATGTCTAAATGTCAAAAATATCAAGTAAAATATTATGCACTGTGTTATCATAGTAAAAATAAAAGAAGTTTTTAGAAATGAGGTATTGAAACTATTATGTTTAGAAATGTGTTAAACAAAAATTGGGGGGAAAAAATAAACGGGGGTGGCATTTCTGTGTGGAGTTTGCATGTCCTCCCAAGTTCGCGTGGGTTTCCTCCGGGTGCTCCGGTTTCCCCCACAAGTCTAAAGACATGTGGTACAGGTAAATTGGGTAGGCTAAAATTGTCCGTACTGTATGTGTGTGAATGAGTGTGTATTGATGTTTCCCAGTGATGGGTTGCAGCTGGAAGGGCATCCGTTGCGTAAAACAAATGCTGGATAAGTTGGTGGTTCATTCCGCTGTGGTGACCCCAGACTAATAAAGGGACTGAGCCGACAAGAATATGAATGATTGATTGAATGAATGAATGAATAAACGGGGGCTGATAATTCAGAAGGGCTAATAATTCTGACTTCAACTGTACATATGTATGTCTAATACTCAACTGCAGGCACTTTTGGTTCTGGATGTATATACTGTAAAATAGACTAGTAAAACTGTGTTTTAACATGCATCACAGGAGAGTTCTGAATGGGATTTTGCCCCTAAAGGGATTGTACTCACTCTCAAATAGTTCCAAATCCTTATAAGTTTCTTTTTTTTCTGTTAATAATATATTTTGAATAATGTTCAGATTTCATACGGTCATGGAAAACCTGGAAAAGTCATGAAATTTTGACATGGCATTTTCCAGGCCTGGAAAAGTTTTGGAAAAACAGTCATGGAAAACAGATATCTGTATACCTGAATATAGGTTAGTTGTATTCTTTTCTGTCATTGGCCAATTACATACTCTCACATCATTAGTGCGGTGTAAGCATTATCTAAATAAATTTTACATAGATATAAATATAAATTTAAACTAAATAGATTGTTGCATGTTTTACGATATGCTGTAATAAAGTTGAAGGATTATTGTTGGATCACTGTTTTTTTCCCCACCACGTATATGTAGACATTGCATAAAACATTAGGTTATGAAACCTTTTTTTCCAAAAAACTTCTTTCGAAACTGATTTTTGACAAGTGAGTTACGGTAAATGCAACACAATCTCACAGTAATTCATAACTTTTTGATTTAGTGGCCATATTCGTATGAATTTGTATGATCTCATTCGCTTATCCCCCAATGATGGTTGGATTTAGAGGTAGGGTTAGGTGCCACGTCTCCTTTTAAAATAGTACATTTTCATATGACTGAACTCATAAAAATTAGTATGAATTAGCCACTAAACAGACAAAACGTAAAATACTTACATTACCTCGTGAGATCAGGCTGGTAAGTGATGACAGTATTTTCAGCATTATCCTTGATTTCATTGATATCATCCTGCAATATAATTAGCTGTGGTAGAAATGACAACTGAGAACCGAATCTCCACAGTGGAAGATGCTGCTGCCTCTGTCGACGGTAAATTACAGATGCTAGAGAGGCGAATTCTGGAGTTAACAGAACATTTTGGACGATTTGAAAAAGATCTGACCGTTTACACCCTGCAGACGCAGTTATTCACTGATGACATCAGTTTGACAACTTGAGCAAAATATGCTTAGCCACACCCCAATATGCAAAAAACCCCGCCCCCTATTCAAGTTCTCAAGTCAGTTCCAAATGCATCATTCTATTGGAGTAAAACCCTGAAGCAACTTCTAGTTTATGCAGACTTTAAATCATTTTGAATAAAAAAATCAACCCTGGGCTAGCACTGTTGCCTCACAGCAAGAAGGTTCGAGTCCCAGTTTGGCCAGTTGACATTTCTGTGTGGAGATTTCATATTCTTCCTGTGTTGGCGTGGGTTTCCTCTGGGTGCTCTGGTTTCTCCCACAGTCCAAAGACATGCGCTATAGGTGAATTGGGTAAACAAAATTAGCTGTAGTGTATAAGTGTGTGTGAATGTGAGAGTGTATGGGTGTTTCCTCTTTAATGGGTTGTGGCTGGAAGGGCATCCGCTGCATAAAACATTCATTCATTCATTTTCCTTCGGCTTAGTCCTTTCATTCATCAGGGGTCGCCACAGCGGAATGAACTGCCAGCTTATCCAGCATATGTTTTACGCAGTGAATGCCCTTCCATCTGCAACCCACTTCTGGGAAACACCCAGACACACTCATTCACACACATACACTAGGGCCAATTTAGTTTACCAAATTCACTTGTACTGCATGTCTTTGGACTGTGGGGGAAACCGGAGAATCCCGGAGGAAACCCACACGAACATAGGGAGAACATGCAAACTCCACACAGAATTGCCAACTGACCCAGCTGGGACTGTGAGGTGACAGTGCTGACCACTGAGCCACCATGTCGCCTGCATAAAACATATGCCGGAATAGTTGACGGTTCATTCCATTGTGGCAACCCCTAATAAATAAGGGTCAAAAAGGTGAAACTTCAAACGTCCTCTGAAATGTCAATCACTGAAGAAGCTCTCAGAAACCAACTTCAGCATTGTGTTATTTAGTGTGGCGTTGACGACAAGCATTTCTAAATGTGAAGGTCTAGATGATCTGTTAGTCTCGTGTGTCTTATTATGTTAGATTGGGTTAGCCTGTAGTCGGTCAGGAAGTGAGCAGATCTATGTTCCTCTGCTAATCACTGCACTGAGGGAGCGTAGAGGACACACATGGTCTCGCTGGAGCTCCACACACTCCTACGCTCTGCTCTGCTGAGTGTGTAAAAGCAGATGAGGAGTCTCTGGTGCACGCGCTCTCCTTTACCATCACCTTCAGAGAAGACAAATAGAGGAAAAACACAGAAGGGAGGAAAGGAGGAATATACCAACAGTCCAAGAGAGACGCAGTAACGTAAATGTAAATGATGATCTTATTTTTGGCCTGGAAATTGTATCACAATTTCTACAAGATCAATTTAGCAGAGAAATTTCAAAATTCATAACAGGGTCGTGCGACACTTAAATGTTTTAACATCACATAAACAAAAAAAGTAGTGTAATAAATGCTTAAAGGGCATATATTTTACCTCTTTTTCTATGTTAAATATAAGTCTTTTGTGTCAACAGAATTTGTCTGTAAAGTTTCCGCTCAAAACACCCATCAGATTGTTTATTATAGCTTTCTGAAGTCTGTGTATTATAGCTCTAAACAGCTTGTTGGTGTTTTGTGTACTGGGTCTTTAAGGCTAGTCTTCCTCGCCCACCGTTCCCACATGCCTGTCAACATGCCTCAATCTCCACCCTCGTCTGCGTCAGACAGACAGACAGACAGACGTAAAGGAAGCAGATCTCACCTTTACCAATGATTGTTTGATGTGTTTGTTGTGGAGTTGCAACAGTGTCACAAACAATGTCGTTACAAAGTTCACGCACACACACACAGCGTGGACACACGCACACACACAGACACAGAGCTTTGCACTCTTTTTGCAAGCAAATGTGACAGGTTAATATTCACTGCTGTATGGTTATCTGTTATGTTAATGTACAAAATTAACCTGATTTAGCAAACCGAGATTGAAGCGTCTTCTTTTATAATTGTCCTGACACGTGGCTGTCGTGATGAAGTAAATTGCTGTAGTTCATTACAAACATGCACTGTTTTAAAACATTTTTAACTTGTAAAACTCACTCTTGATCACATCTAATGATGATTGATGATCCTAGCGAACTGGTCAGACCTTTTATTCCCGATTGCTTTGCGCACGTCCTGTCTTGTTGATATGATTATACTGTACGTGTTACTACGGAGACATGCTTTTCATTTTTATATTCAACATTCATTCATTCATTTTCTTTTCGGCTTAGTCCCTTTATTAATCTAGGGGTTGCCACAGCGGAATAAACCGGCAACCTATTCAGCATATGTTTTACACAGCGGATGCCCTCCCAACCGCAACCCATCTCTGGGAAATTATATTCGACAAATGCACATTTTCTGGTAGGAATGATTGAAGCCTCGACAGGTAACCAATGCAGAGAGGTGTTACATGCGCTCTGTTGAGCTCATTGAACATCAGACAGGCTGGATCATTATCCATAATTAATTGTATGACTTATTAAATTTTACTTATTTTACCTGGGCAGAAAAAATTGTCATTACCAGCATCATTATATTTGTGAAATGTGTCACCAAAACCAAAAAAAGTTGTTTAGTGACTACATTTTTTGCCACCACATTAAAAAGACATCTGAAATGGAAACATCAGGGTCAGTTGAGGTCCAGAGGTTTTTTTAGGTGGTGCAACTATATTAATATTCACATACACTTTGAGCTGTACCAAACTGCAGTGTAAATGTAAACCAACATGAGAACCATGAAATGAAATGAAAACCAAACTGAAGTGGGATTGTCACGGTTGCAGGTGCATGCGCTTCTTCTGTTCTGTTGTTGTCACGTGGGATTGTTTTGTATTCCATGTGCTCTCTTGCGTTGTTGATCATGTGATCTTTTTATCAGCTGTTCTAATCAGCGGTTTCAGCTGTACGTACTCAACACGCCTTTATATTGAGCTGGACCCAGCACCTTATTGTAAGTTCGTTACTTCTGTGTGCTTATGTTGTCTCTGTGTCTTATCAGGGTCTAGTGTCTCTGTGTCTAGGGGAAACTGGAGCACCTGGAAGAAACCCACGCGAACACTGGGTAAACATGCAAACTCCGCACAGTTTTGCCAACTGGCCCAGCTGGGACTCAAACCAGTGCCCTTCTTGCTGTGAGGTGACAGTTCTAACCACTGAGCCACTGTGCCGCCAATTATTATTATTATTCTAAAAACTTTTTTTCATGCTCATTTTGTATCCCACCTTCATCCTAGTGACCCTATATCCAACAGAACACCCAAACGTTATTCCTACTGCAATATTTTTCATCCCAGCTGTGATTTCTTATTGTGAATTGTTTTGAACTGCTATTGCAATCCTCCCACACACCTTTTTAGCAGTGTTTTGTGTTGTCGCAGTGCGATTTTAGTGTGTGTCACTCTACGACATCATGAAAGCAGTGAAGGTCAGATGAGTCACTGGTAGGATTTATTTACCTGACTGTAGAGACGGAGCCGCTGCATGACCGATAGCTGGAGACTGACCCTGACGCTTTCACAGCTTTTACAACACCTTGCAGAACTCTACATCCTTTGGTCTGTTGAATATGGAGTTTGCATTGATACGCGTTTTTTTTTATTTTTAATTGAGCTTTTTTTTGTAAATAAAATAACTTCTGTGCGGCACGGTGGCTCAGTGGTTAGCACTGTCGCCTCACAGAAAGATGCTTGCTGGTTCGAGTCCCAGCTGGGTCAGTTGGCATTTCTGTGTGGAGTTTGCATGTGCTCCCTGCTTTCGCGTGGGTTTCCTCCGGGTGCTTCTGTTTCCCCAAAAGTCCAAAGACATGTGGTATAGGTGAATTGAATGAACAAAATTGGCCGTAGTGTGTGTGTGTGTGTGTGTGTCTTAGAATGAGTGTGTATGGGTGTTTCCCAGCACTGGGATGTGGCTGGAATGGCATCTGCTGTTTAAAACATAACGGAATAGACCCCTGATACATAAGGCACAAAGCCAAAGGAAAATGAATGAAAATAACTTTTGCAGGGCTGCCAGGTACATATTGTATATACCCAGTTTTGTTTCACATGTAGTTTAACTGAATTGTAGTAAAATTTATTATTAAAATGTCATGAATATTATCTGAGTTATTAATCAAAGTCTTCTCAGGTCTAAAAATCTTAATTTTAAAAGTCTTAATAAAGTCCTCATTGCAATAAATGCAAAAAATAATGTTATGTTTACCAGTACAAATATCTCTACACACCAAACACAAAATACCTCTACTTAAGATCCAAACTAAAGATTATTTATTTATTTTAGACCTTTTTACAAAGTATGAGCTTATGCCATAACTAGAAAAGAACAAATAAGCGGTTATACTTAATCCTTTTTAACAAATCATGAATTCTCTTAAATTTGAGTTTTCAGAAAGATAGACTCAACGATTTGTGTTATTTTTTACTTGTTACTGGAAAACAAGACAAAAATACTAAGATCATCACATTGGTAATATCAGAAGGTTTAGTCAGTAATTTCCATATTTTCACTAACTTGGGATGAAAATGTTTTTTATTTTACTTTGAAGTGCTGCTAATAAAACTTGATCTGTTTCCTTTGACATTTGTGGCATTTGTAATTTATAAAAAAATATATATAATTGGTCTTTTTAAATTAAATGTAATTTAAAAGTTTTCAAATATATTGCTTTTACCTTCATAAAATAGTGTTATGGTTAACTAAAATCATGTAACTGAAAAGGTTTTATTAAAATAAAATCTTAACTGAAGACTTTTATTTGAGCAAATTCTCAAATATTTCTTTTTTCTCATTTAAACTAAAAACTTAAACAAAAAAAATTGGCATTTATTATAAAGCTGAAACTAATGAAAATGAAAAATGTTAAAAATGTATTAAAATTAAACAGAAAATCTGTAAATAAAATCAACTGAATCTTTGTGTGAAAACTACTGTCTCAGGTATGCTAAAATAAACCTGTACCCATTTCGATGTTCTCAGGCTGAATGAGAACAACCTGAGTATGACCCTCTTACTTGTGTCGAGTGGTCAGTTTTTCTACTTCGCCCAGAAAGAACATTTTGACCTGGGACAAATGGAGTCAAGCATCAGAAGTCGCCAGCAGGAAAACAAACTGTGTTGATAAAAGCTCTTTTCTCTCTGTTGCTGCAGGTTACACTAGAGATACATCATTCCTGGAGATGGTGGTTGATATTGTACAAGAGCTGAAGAGGGCCAATCCTAACCTCGTATATGGTGAGTGTTTTGCTCTTTTATCCGCGGTGAACAGAAATGCAGCATAGACAGTACATTATACACAAGTAGTTTTCACAGGTTTTTAAATGGCTCCAAAATTTGGCATCGGTAGTTTAGTTTTTAATCACCCTGTGTTAATGGGCATTTTGAAGTATTGGATGAGAAATGAGTGATAGATGTGGCAAAATCCTTATTTTGCTAAAACGTTTTTATGCTCGCTTGAGATGGTTTAGGAATTCAAAAAACTCTAACGGGAATAACGGGAGATTGAAATACATTTGCAGAATAATCTCTGATTTCACATTAACATGACCAATCAGCTGTCTCCATTATGCTTGCCTTGGTTACTGTTGGTTACTAGGTTAACAATACTACAGTTAGCCACTCTAACAACTTGAGTTAAATGCACCAAATTTGCATTTGGGATTTTTTAAAATTATTATTGCAAACTTTGAGAAGATTTACTTCACCTTAGGGTGGAAATCCAACTGGTAGAAAAAAGACAAATGCAATTAATACTTTTATTCCTCAAAGATGCATTAAATTGATCCACAAAGTGAAAATGACTAATATATATAATTATTAATATAATAATTTATTTATTTCTTTACTCTTCTGAACTTGAAACATTTATATTTTGTTGTGTATGTTGTTTATAATGCATTAATAAAGTTGCATTTCAATTAAATTAGTGTATTTTTAAACTTTCATTTAATCAAAAGACTACAGTGTGTGTGTGTGTGTGTGTGTGTGTGTGTGTGTGTGTGTGTGTGTG
>CAIGQQ010004000.1:2862523-2875734 GCA_903798035.1 Danio albolineatus
GATTCTGCGGCCACCGTGCACTCCCCTCTTGCCCGTGTATATATATATATATATATATATATATATATACACACACTCATTAGGGCTGCACAATCTATTGTTTCCAGCATCTATATCGCAATGTGTTCATATGCAATAGTCACATCGTAGGATATGCAATGTTGAGTTGAGATTACAGTTGATCAGCAATCAGAGTTTAATTATAATGGAGTAAAGGTTTATCATCTGCATGTGTTTGTAAAGACATAGTTCACACAAAAATTTAACTATACTCACTATTTTCACGTCACCCTTCACTTGTTTCAAACCTTTATGAGTTTCTTTTTTATGCTGAACACAAAAAGAAGATATTTTAACAACTCATAAATGTTTGAAACAAGTGAAGAGTGAGTAAATAGTAAGTAAATTTAAATTTAAGTGAACTATCCCTATAAGGCCTGTGACTGTGTAAACATTAAAGAGTTTAAACATCCGGCCACTAAAAATAATATTGTTTGTAACTTTTTTTTAAATTACACAATATACAATGAATACTATAGTGTTGATTATTAAATATCTGTACTTGGATACTGTTAAGACTCATTCATTGTATCTATGCTTGTAAGTCATTTGTTATATATTATTCGAGATTCACTCCTCTACAAAACCTAAAATGAAGAATTCTTTCCAAATAAAGCTGTATTCATATCGCAATGTATATCGCAGAAATACAAAATATTGCAATGTCAGATTTTTTCAATATCGTGAAGTCCTAACAGACCATTTTAAGGGATGTAAACAAAAACAATGGTCCAAACTTATTTCCTGTTTTACATTTTTTTATTTCTATAGCTTCCGAGAATCCAAAATTAGTTGTGAAATAGTTTGATAACAAGCAGGAAACGTTCATGGGCCAATGACATCACCACATTGAAATGGTCTGAATATGAAGAGTTCAGATGCAAAAAACGCTAAATGCCATCTGAAATCTCCTCCTAAAATGAGCATTTTTCTCAGCCTTCTACATTTATGTTTAGGTAATTCACTTTAAAGGAAATGGAAAGAACTTATACCGCACTATAAAAGTTAAATGTTTGAGCCCACACACAAGAGTGTGCTAAAAATGCTAATTTTAGAAGAAAATATCTAATGGCATTTAGAGGTTTTTGCATCTAAACTCTTCATATATATATACATAAAGCATTATAATATTGACAATATGCAGATATGCTTTCTCATTTACATTAGAGTGACCATGACAGTCAGGTTAAAGTTTTGACGTTTAACATTTGAATATTAACAACATTTGATTAAGATTTGAATATTTAATGCTTTAAAGATTAATGCTTACAATTCTGATCAACATGTGTTGCACTTCTACTTTTGGGCCTGTCAATTTAAAATATTTAAGTCCATCTTAGCAACCCAATTTTTTTTAAACTTTCAATCAATTTGTGACAATCTGAGGTCACATTTCTGCCAACGCAAGCTTTGCGCTTAAGTCCTGTGATCAAGGAACTCGTGTAGAAACCAGGACCTGAACAGGTTTACGACCAGCCTGACCTGAGGGAAAGTCTCCAGCTGCACAGCTCATAAGATCCTGTAAACCACCATCCAATCTGACAGTGTTTACATACTATACAGGACGGTGGCTTAAAGACAAAGCACCCAAATCCACAGCCACAGACTGCACTACAGGATCTGAGCCTTAATCACCAGACATAATCACAGGATAATAACCCATGTTTCTCCTGGCCAGTATGCATACACACAAACACACATGTGTACTGGAGAAAAGATGGAGTCATCATCATCATGCATACTTGAGCATCTCCATATGCAACTGCTACAGATGAGACCTGCAGCCATGTGAGAAGATGAGCTGGTGGTCTTTACTGACTAAACTCACTCTTTCTACATCCTACATGTAACACACATCCCCTCAGCACTCCGGAGGTCCAAATAATCCACCATATCCACGAGTTTTACCACAGAGATGCAGTTTTTGAGCTGCTGTCACTCATGAAAACATAAGAGCAGCCGTTAGCAAGTGTGCTAACTAAACCAGTAAATCAAAGCAGAGGTTTAACGTTAGCTGCAATCTCGGCGAGGAGAAAGAGAGCTTACAGAGGCCTGATTTTATGAATAAATTGCTATTGTGCTTATTGATACGGTTTCTGAATGGAAATGACCGTTGGAGTGACCGTTGCCGAGCACATATGCTAGTGAATTGAGACGAAGCGCGCCCTGAAATCCTACAGATTCCTCCTCCTCCTCCTCCTCCCGCAGTCACTGTCATAAAAAGGACAATCGGCCCGAGCTCAAAAACAAGCTTCTCACCTCATCATTCAGTTTCCATTATGACTCCAGCACTCTGCGAGGGAATCGGCTAGAGGAGCATGGGGTGACAGGCGGCGGCTCTTCTGTCCTTTTTAGACGCTCGAGGTAAATTCCAGGCGTTATTTGGCTGCTGCTCGTGTGGCTCCTCGTTTCCTCCGTGCAGCTTCGCTAGTAGTGAAGTAAAGGGGGAAAATGAAACGTGCGGACGTCATTGGGGCGTCCGAGTCTGCCTGTTTACTGCACACAGAGGGCGCAATGCGGCCCAAGTCAAGCTATAGAGCACTTTTTTATTTATTATTGACAAAACCTATAGAAGAACAGGAAGGTGAAACATAATTCTATATTTAAATATATCTATTACAAGATAATAATAATAATAATGAATAAAGAGATTAAAAAATGTAATAATTATTAACCTGTAAAGCCGAACGTATAATATTTGATACACAAGTTTTTAAGACCTATATAATATCTGCCTGATCAGTTCTTTGTTTAAAACCTGTTGTATATGATTTGATATACAATGGAAATATCAGGTAACAGGTAAAAATAGGAAAAACAAGAGGAAACGGCCTGAAATGTTCTCTATTGTCAAAAAGTTATGGGCAAAATTGTTTTTTTGTAATTAAAATGAACCTAGTTGTGATCAAAAAGTTGCAGACACGAAATGACACAAAATAAATATCATGAAAAAAAATTATATGGCAATTTTTTAAGGGAATTTTGCTAAATGGTTTAAAAAACATCTCAGTTCCAGAAAAGTAACATTTTTTGCCTATTTTGTGATATTTCAGGTCTTACAGGGTTAAGGGCGACATGGTGGCTCAGTGATGTTGCCTCACAGCAAGAAGGTCGCTGGTTCGAGTCCCGGCTGGGTCAGTTGGCATTTCTGCGTGGAGTTTGCATGTTCTCCTCATGTTGGCGTGAGTTTCCTCCGGGTGCTCTGGTTTCCCCCACAGTCTGAGTGTTGGTGGAAACGTGTAGCAATGTTGAGCAACTGTGCAGAAAAGCCTAAATTTGGCCTAAAAGCCTAAAAAACTGATTCTGAAAGCCTAAAAAACTGATTCTGAAATTTTAATTTTAGTTGAGAATTTATTATAACATATACAGTGTAATATCCCTTGCTGGAAAGCTTGACAGAGCTCCTGTGCGTAGCTACGGTTGCTAAGCCACGATTGGTGGGTGGCGGTTTTTGTGTGTGGCTTAGCGAAGGGTCGATTGTTTTCCATTCATTGTTCAACGAAACTTTAGTTAACTATAAACTTATAGTTACCTATATACATTTACGAGTGACGTGATGGCGAACTTCATTTTGCATACACATCGTGAGTTGAAAAATATTTTTTTCGACTCTCGAGGGGAAATTATAGCATGAAGTGAAGTGGTATTTATATCTAAAAAAAGTGAGGGGGACATGTCCCCCCTGTCCCCCCGGGGAATTGCGCCCCTGGCTATAGGTGAATGGAATAAAGTAAATTGGCCATAATGTATGAGTGTGTATGGGGGTTTTACATACTGGAAGGGCATCCGCTGTGTAAAAAACGTGCTGGATAAGTTCATTCCGCTGTGGCGACCCCTTATGAATAGAGGGATTAACCGAAGAAAAATGAATGAATAATTAATTAATAATAATAATAATACACAGAAAATAAAATGTGTGTTTGTGTGAATCAAGCTCTGACATTAGCAATAAACATAAGGGAGAAAAGCAAAAGCGATTTATAGAGTATGTTTATGAAGGTTGTCATAATGTATAATATACTAACAGCACTTATAATTACTGCATTGAATCTTAACAGGATAATTCACACAAACATGAACAGTTACTCATTATTTACTCTTCCAGTTGGTTCCAAACCTTCCTTCCTTCTACCTTTTGTTTTGCTGAACTCAAAAGAAGATAGTTTGAAGAATGCTGTAATTCAGTAACCAATGACTTCCATAGTAAAAAAAACTAAACAAAACTATACAAAGTCAATGGTTACCAGTTACCAGCTTTCTGCAGAATATCTTCTTTTGTGTTTGGGGCCCACTATGAGGCCTCAGCACATTTCTAGATGATTTTTTATTTTAATATCATTAATTTAAAACTGAAGGTAAAAGGAAAATATGGGGATATATGAAGATTACTGCAGTTGAAACATTTCTAATCATCGCAAGGTTTTTATTATTATTTTCAATAACTAATGGATAAATTGTACAATTATTTTGAAGGTCATTCGGGTCACAGAGTCCTATAATTGCAGAATTCATTCATTCATTTTCCTTTGGCTTAGTCCCTTTATTCATAAGGGGTTGCCAGAGCCAGAATGAACCAGCTTATGTTTTACACTGCAACCCAGTACTAGGAAACACCCCATCATTCCCAATGGCCAGTATAGTTTATTCAACTCACCTGTAGCAGCTGAGACGCAACAGTGCTAACCACTGAGCCACCGTGTCACCCTCATTTATAGTTACATGAATTTTAAAAAGTCTCCTGCCTTGTAGAGTTCCCAGGAGATTATTGTCACGTTTTTTATAATTAAATCTCACAAATAAAACGTCACAATTGATTTGTTATTGGTGTTTACTGACAGGACATTACTTATTTGCAATATCCAAGCGGTTATCTAACATAATCTCCCACACGTCGGATTGTGTCGTGGCGTTTGTCGTTTCCTCTCTACTCGTTTACATTTCGACTCTTCCTACGTCACTCGATTCGAGTCACGTGCAGGAAATGAACAAAATACTACCGCAGTCAGTCAGCTACAGGCAGAAAATATCATACATCATAACAGAAGCAGATATTTAATCACCGATCTTGGTGTTTTTAACAAAGGCACGTGAGTTATGGAAGGGAAAACAATAGCTCAGATGGTACAAGAATGACGTATTCCGGATGATTTGGATCTTGTGTTTTTGAATTAGCACAATTCAAGTGCAAAAGAGATTGCACATGCATTAAATCACATTTGCGGATCATTTCAATATAAAGTGATATTGAATTCAGGTTATTATAACTTGTATTAACTGTTAAGTGGGCATTAGTCGCTTTAATTACAGCTAGAATTGACATGAAGGGACTTTACTGCAAACCAGGAGGAGACCAAGCAGAAGTGAAGTTTGTCTTACAGGAGACGGTGAGAGCCTTTACAGTATCTGTTGCATTTATTTATATTTATATCCCTGAATAAATCTGTTTATGGGTCAAAGACAAAAAGGAGTTCCAAATATACAGCCTTATTGTATCCTGTTTAATGTATTTGAAAGCTTCCACTAATATTTTATTTACTATTATTTACAAAAGTCCCCCACTAAATAGCCATTAAGAGTAACAATAGTTTAATTATTCACCAAAAATATTGGCAGTTCTTTTCAAATCTGTTATGTGAAATGATGATGGAATTATTATTTAGCTAATAATCGATCATTTATTTTAGCAAATGTTATTTGAAGTATTAGAAACTTTACTTGAACAAATAACGACTTTCAAAAACCTTTGCGACTATGGCATTTTCTAGAATCGTCCCTTAAGGATGGCAGAATACGTCTTGATCTTTTTGACATGGAAAAATAATTGTATACTTCATTTTCTCTCAAAAGGAAGATATCTTTTTTACTCAGTGTTATCCCATGTAGGGTGTTCTTCCCTTACTCCCTTGAAAGTTACATGGGAGAAAGATTGTGGAACAAATTTTTGTGAAGAAGAATGGTTTTCGATCCGCTCTGGCATATTTTTCAAAGGTGCTGCAATATTAAACCACGAGCAAAATTATTATTTTTTTACAGAACTTATTTAACACCAGCTCGTCTTAATAAGATATTTACCAATGTTTCTCAGTGTTGTTTTAAGTGCAAATCCAATGTTGGTACTGTGATGCATGTATTCTGGGACTGTGACGTGATTAAGACATACTGGAAAGAAATCCACAAATTAGTTCACAAGATTATTGGTAAACTCCAGTTATATATTCTGAATGGGAAAACTGGTCTGCACCTTAGTCATGAACTAGAATCTGTGTTACACCTTTGTACTTATCTAGCAAGAAAATGTATTCCTTTGCTGTGGTCCTCTCCTAACATTCCTTCAGTCAATATGTGGATGAATCAGATTGCCATTTTCTTACTCTTTGAAAAACGGACTTATGACTTCTGATGATTTCTGGCATATCTGGAATCCTTTATGGGAGTTTTTTGAGAATGTATATTGAAAGACATGTATGTATGTATGTATGTGTGTGTGTGTGTGTTAACTTTACCCTCCACAAAAAACTAGCCGATGGATGATTGCATAATAGATGGCTTATTGTACAAGTATATGATTACATGAGACACCTATATCTCTGTTCTGTCATTGCAAATCTTTAAATAACTGTTTTAAAAAAAATTACTTGTATTTAATATACTTTGATTGTACATTAATCTAATCATATGATGTCCCTTCTGTTTTCTGTGACAGAATGTACCCACTAACATTGGCAACCATCAGGTCAAAGTTCAAGTAAACAGCTGTGCATTAAGTCCAGTTGATTTTAAGGTATGTATCCACACACACACACGTTTTTGAATTGCTTTTGTGAAGTGTGTGGACAGTCCGTTGATTTCCATTTTTATTTGAAACAAATTGTATTTTCTATTGCCCTAACTCAACCTTACACCTAACCCCTACAGCAGGGCTCAAACTGCACAGTTTAGTTCCAACCCAACGCCAACATACTTAAGGCGTGGTCACACTGGACTTTTCTCCCCATAGACTTCCATTCATACCAACGCGAATGCGTCAGACTGGAAACACAAGCTCGTGCGTCAAGTTTCGCAGTTCGCTGCGTTGCAAAGTTTAAGCTTGGTGAAGTCAGACCTGCGAAATCACATCACGTGACTGCGTGATACCAATCCAAGATCAAAACATGACCTCTTGGATGAAAATTAAAAATATGGACCAATCGCTCACTTTTTTAAATGTCTCATCATCTTGTTTAATCCCGCCCCTTTTCGCAGCGCCGTACAACAGAATTTTGCATGCTCAAACTCTAGTGTGACCGCAGCATTACCTGTTGGTTTCAAACAAGCCTGAAGGACTCAATTAGTTTGATCTGGTGTGTTTAATTAGGGTTGGAACTAATCAGTGCAGAGCTGCGGCCCTCCAGGAACTGAGTTCGACACTTGTGCATTACAGGAAAAACCTCCTTCTATGTGTTCTCATAATTCACCATCTCCTGTGTAATACCTGTGTCATACACATATCATTATATACATTTGTGTCCAGATTGTCAACAAAATCATGGACACACAAACACGCACAAACACATTCTTTATCTACGCGAAAAGGTCCTGAACGATGGTGTTATTAACAAAAACACCAATAAAGCAAATGTCAAATCACGTGTCTCAAGCTTAAACATGTTTAAAATATACGTTGGAAATAACTTAGGCAAGTATTGGTTTCATTCTTTTTATTTTGTTTTAATTTGCACCTATTCCACTGTATTTTTCAGCTGTATGAAGACCTCAAGCTTGAGACGGAGCATGTTCCAGTTGGAAGGGAGATCACTGGGGTTGTTCTTCAAGGTTTGACTTCTCGTATATTCGACTCCATTATTTACTTCTGGACACGAATTCAATAATTCTGACTGATGAATCTGATGGGATGTGCATCCTCTTCCAGTTGGACCCAAAGTGATGTTTTTCCAACCAGACGATGAGGTTGTGGGTAAGAACTTCTTCAGAGTTTGTTATTTACTAGAGTCTGCTTTATATGTGTATAATCTAATAAACATTTGCATTTCTCCTCAGGCATTCTCCCGATGGATGCTGAGCAGTCTGGCCTTTGTTCAGTCGTGCTCATTGATGAATTTAATCTAGGTATGGTTTACATTTCTGCCTTGTTCTTAAAGGGCACTTATTATGCAAAAATCATCTTTATAAGGGATTTAAACACAGTTGTGTGGAAACAGTGAGTGATTATAGCCAGCATCTAAAAAAAAAATCGTAATTTTTTTTTTTTACACTTGATAAGAAACACTTTGATTGACATTCTCCCTTGTCATCAGAGGGGGAAAGCCCCGCCCATTAGTAACCATCTCTCCCTCATTAGCATAGACAGCCCTGAGTGAGAAGCAGCCGTCTGCCTTAGAGTTTATTATTTTGAATTAAAACGACTATCACCATAATGGCACTATTAGGATAAAAGCTTAATAGCGGCAGTTTTTAAAGATTTATTAGACCATTATCTGTGGGTCTTTTGGACTGAAACTGAAACATATACATAATCTACGGACACCAAAAACTTATTTCACATCTTGAAAAAAGGGGCTTGTTAGGTCCCCTTTAAAGATGCACTAGTTTTCCACTTAAATATGTTTTGTTTTGCATGTGCAGTTCCGAAGCCGGAGAAAGTGAGCTGGTTTGAAGCAGCAGCGGTAATTAAAGATGGTCTCAGGGCCTACACCGCTCTTCATACTCTGGCTCGAATGGCTGCTGGACAGACTGTGCTGGTGCTGGATGGAGCGTCTGTAGGTATCTTTGCCGAGGGCAAAATTTCTACACCTTTCTAAAATTTCCCAGCAGGCACACAACGTCATAAGACGTTAATAATAGGTTAGAATTAGGTTGTGATTTCAGGTGACCAAAATTCAATGTCTACCCAGCGTCTAAGGACAACGTTATTTTGACGTCCAATGATGTTGATATTTGGTTGATTTTAGGTTGTGTTAGAAAGTGACCAAATTTCAACGTCGAGCTAACATTTAAAACCAACATCATATTTGACGTCAAATACTGACATTTATTCGTCAGGTATGGCAACCAAAATACAAGGCTACGTCCGAAACCACATACTTCCATACTATATAGTACGCTAAAATCAGTATGCGAGCCGATTAGTATGTCCAAATTCATAGAATTCAAAAATCTGTATGCGAGAAGTACCCGGATGACCTAATACTTCTGGCGAGATTGTGAAATGCGCATCCCATGCACGCTTTGCTATCCCATGATGCCCTGCGAGATTGTTCATGAATGGGAACGAAGCGACGCAGCTGACTTGTAGGTCATGTGACTATGATCCCAGTTCCATTCATACTGTATAGAACGTACTTTTTTAACAGCCGAGCAGTACGTTTAAATTGATTAGTAGTCAGTTTCGGACGCAGACCAACATCTGATAGATGTCATATTGGTAACATTAACACAATGTCAAGCTGTAACATCATTAGACGTTGATATTTGGTTGATTTTAGGTTTGACGTTGGGTTCTGAAAATGCAACATCCCCACGATGTGGGGGTACAATTTCAATCTGACATCATGTTGACGTCCTGTGCCTGTTGGGTTGCCATTATCAAAAACTATCTCAATATTTGGTATTGGTTAAAAAACAAACATATTTTTTATAAGTCTGAAACCTAGCAAAGAGGCATTTGTTTGATTAAAAATACAAACCGCACAATATTTGCAAAATATTTGGTAACACTTTATTTCGATGGTCAATTTGAGTATTAGTTAACGGTCTACTTAATATCTGTTTATACTGACATTCAACAGACATTTAACTGACTATAAGAGACTTTGCAAGTACATGTCAACTTGTACTAACCCCAACCTAACAGTCTACTTATAATATAATGAAAATTAGTTGCAATGTAACTTAAATTAAACAAACGGACCATCAAAATAAAGTGTGACCAAATATTTATCGCATCCTTGCTGATTAAAAATGAATAATTTCTATTGAAGGTGCGAGAGACAGTGCTGTTTGCTTCTACCTTCTAGTTATTTTTAGCTGTAAAAAACAGTTGTTTGTGCTGTTTGATGTGGCAAGCTGACTTTCGTATCCTATTGTTTTCATTTATTGCAGTAATTATAATCACATATGCCCTATTTACACCTCTGAGATGGCATTTAGGTCTCTTTACACACAGTTTAATGCTGTTTAGAGCTAGCATGAATGCATTTACAATTGTCAGCTTCACCTTAAGGGGTGTGTAATATGTATTGTATGTTATAACGTTGTAATGGATATTTAACAGTGTGCGAGCTCACATTGTGTATGTCGCTCACTTCACAGCACGTTTATTAAATATTGTTTAATTAATGAAATTGTAAAAATCCCCCCAAACATAGATGTTTTCCCCTACACTGAAAAAAATGTTGTCTGCAAACTGGTCAATTTTGTATTGCCCTGTTATATTAAAAAATGGATTATACTGTAGTATCTTCTTATCTTAGGATCAGCACTGCAGTTCTACCACAATTATTTGGCTCACTATATATTAAATCATTATCATGGACTTGTTGTTTTGTGTGCATGCAGCCCTTTGGAGTTCTGGCCATTCAGCTTGCCCACTATCATGGTGTGAAAGTCTTGGCTACGGCTTTGTCCCCGGAGGACCAAAAGTTTTTGGAAGAGCTCCGGCCGAGTGTGGGTGGGTGAACTAAAGCATTGTGGACAGGAATGAAAGTCAAGATATTTTGCGCATAGTCAACAATAACTACAGATATTCCACACCCGTAGCCGATTGTCTTAGTTTAAAGATTTGCTGTAAGTGCTGCCATTCAAAGTTTCATCTCCATCTTTTCCTCTTGAGTCCTACTGAAAATCAGATTTCACTTGTCCTAGATTTTTACCTTCTTTAAACTCACCACATCAAACCTTTTCAGATAGAATCTTCTCTATCTTTTCATCTCTGCCTTGAGCATTTCTTTTTGCCATTTGACTTTCTTCTTCATCTCTGCCCTTCCTTCTGCTTGCCTTTCCTCAAGGTGTGCAGGAATCACTTTTGGGTAAGTTATTTCTCGCTCTTCTGTAAGCATATGCAGACATGTTACAATGAGCTTCACAGCAAATGTGATCTTTGACAACCTACATCACCTTGTTGTGCACTATTAATACACTGAAACACTTCTTAATTATGTGAATTAGAGGATTTCATTAGTGTATATCTTCCTTTCAGCTCGAGTGATCAGAGTGTGGGACGCAAAGGAGGATTTGGTGGACTCGTGCCTTGAAGAGACTGGAGGTCTTGGAGTGGACATCATCGTTGATTCAGGAGGTTTACTACCAATTTATATGATATTTATAATTATTTCAACATTGCTTTTAGTTCTATTATTACTGGCTTAATGTCCTAACTATTTGTAGCAGCATTTATTTTATTACTTAAAGGTACATTTTTTTAGGCAACAAGTACACGTAGAGTTGAGTTTTACCATTTTTTTAATCCATTCAGCCGATCTCTGAATCTGGCAGGAACACTTAGCTTAGAACATTGAATTGGATTAGACCATTAGCATCTCGCTCAAAAAAATCATGAAATGTTTTTTTTTACATTTTCCTTTTTAAAGCTCGACTCTTCTGTAGTTACATTGTGTTCTAAGACCAATGGAAAATGAAAATGTTTCAGTTTATAGGTTGATATGGAACTATACTCTCAATCCGGCGTAATAATCAAGTAACTTTGCTGCCGCATCATGGCTGCAGCAGGAAAAATGATATTACACAGCACTTGAAATGGTACTCAACCAGGTAACTAGTAATAGCACTGCATGATGTGATTGCGCCATCTGCAGCCATGGTACAGCAACAATAATCCTTGATTATTACGCCAAAGGAGAGTATAGTTCCTATGTGTATCGGCATTGAAAATATTCTGTTGGTCTTAATACACAGTGTAACTACAAAAGGATCAAGCTAAAGCTTTAAATAGAAAAAAATATTTAAACTTTTTTTTTTTTGAGAGAGATGCTAATGGTCTAATCAGATTCAATTATCTGTGCTAAGCTAAAATGCGACCTCGAGAATTTTTAAAAAATGGTAAAACTATATTGTTTAACTCTAGGGAAGACCATGTTTCCATAAAAAGTGGAATGTTACTTTAAAGTAGTGTTGTTGTAGTAGTGTTACAAGTGTTAGCAAATTAAATAGGGGGACTGATCCATTGAAAATTGTCCCAATATACGCTGTTATAATAGGCTCATTATAATGATTCAGGATAAGACATGAACCCACTTTGGAAGATAACTTCATAATATATTTGCTTAAATGCTTTAGTTTCAATGCTAGGAATGGATTGGTTTAATGCATCCAAATTAAACGTATTAATTTGACTCCACAAACTTTTGGTCAGTACTCTACAAGCTGTGAGATAAAAGAGGGTTCATTTTCAGTTAGCAGTCTATGATTCTGAGTTTCTCTTGGGACAGTGAAACTCTTTGATGAGGAGCCAGACGCACCGACAAAACAGCCACATAAACATGACCTCCTTACCCTGCTTTCAGTTGGAGGTCATTGGGTCACCACCGAACAGCACCTACAGGTCAGCGTCTAATAGATTTTACCATTGGGTTTTACATTTAAATACACTTATTTATGAAATATTTGATCTTTTTCCCCCAAGCTGGACCCTCCCGACAGCCACATTCTCTTTCTGAAGGCAGCGTCGCTCTCATTCCTTAATGATGAAGTGTGGACAGCGTCCCGTGCCAAGCAGGGCCGATATCTTCGTATCCTTTACTATAAAGTTCATTAATATCGAAACCAACACTGCTTCCTAACTGGTCCAGTTGTATTACAGGCCTTGGCTTTGTTTATCAGCCAACATTTAGTGTTTAACCAATCCATCTCAGTCTAGTAAATGCATTTCTGTTGATATTGAGTTAATTTATGAATTTACTTCAAGAATATCAAGGTAAGTCTCAATATCTCTAGATCAATAATGTTTAGACAAAACCCTAAAAGGCTGTCAGTATTAAGAATAATGCATATATTAACATCCCCAGCAATGCACAATTAGGTTGAGTTTATTGTATACTCTCTGGCCACTTTATTAGGTACATCTCTTCTTGGTTACTCAAGTAATATATATAGTGTTGACAAGCAATTAGAAGGGATCAGGCTTTTTAAGTCATTTA
>CAIGQQ010004000.1:2875744-2921650 GCA_903798035.1 Danio albolineatus
TGTTTAGACAAAACCCTAAAAGGCTGTCAGTATTAAGAATAATGCATATATTAACATCCCCAGCAATGCACAATTAGGTTGAGTTCTATTGTATACTCTCTGGCCACTTTATTAGGTACATCTCTTCATCTTGGTAACTCAAATAATATATATAGTGTTGACAAGTTATTAGAAGGGATCAGGCTTTTCAAGTCATTTAGGCAAATGCATAAAACGATATTTATCCTTTAGTAAGCCTACAACCATCAATAAGTAATAAAAGTATAATTTAATGCAATTTATTTGAACTGCCATAGAGGAACAGCATTTCTCATGGTTATAACAGTAACAAACGGCTGGCTGAAGCCATCACACCATTAAAATTGGTAATGCTGCTTAAAAAATAACATGTTCTCGCCTAAATTTTTTTATTTAGGAATTCATAGGCTTTTGGATACATTTGACCACATCAAAGCTGTCTAAATGCAAAAGTTAAGATTTATTCCTAATTGTCTTGATGCTTAATCCTAGTAAAAACGTAGACTTACTTCAGCAATGTTTTTTAATAACTAATATTTAACAAGTGGTTCAGGAGTGGTTCTTGAGGCAAAGGCGCAGATGTAACATATTTAGTGTTTGTCCAAAGCATTGCTTCATATACAAGGACCAGACCTCAAGGCCTAGTGAGCCGTTTTTTTAAATATATAAAACATATAGCACCAGGGTCCAATAATATCCAGATAAGCTTTCTGGCTACAAGTGGGAAACCTAAGACCCGATCCCAAGATACAGACATGTTTTCTCCCATTCACCAGCTTCAAAATAATCATTCAGAAAGTGATTTCAGATTACATGATATCAGATCTGCTTTGACTCTAAGTCAGAATGATTAGCCCTCCTGTATATATTTTTAGCCAATTTTTGTTTGAATGTTTTTCCACATGATTCTAAACATAATAGTTTTAATAACTCATTTCTAATAACTGATTTCTTTTATTTTTTCCATGATGGCAGTACATAATATTTGACTAGATATTTTTCAAGATGCTAGTATTCTATAATGATAATAATCATAATCTTTAATGACATTTAAAAGCTTAACTAGGTTAATTAGGCAAGCTAGGGTATTTAGGCAAATCTCTGTTTAACGATGGTTCTGTAGACAATCTAAAACAAATATTTCTTAAGGGTGCTAATAATTTTGATGTTAAAAGGTTTTAAACAATAAAAACTGCTTTCATATATACCAAAATAAAACAAATCAGACTTTCTCTAGAAGAAGAAATATTTTAGGAAATACTGTGAAACATTCCTTGCTCTTTTAATAATAATTTGGTAAATATTTAAAAAAGAAAAATGAATTACAGGAAGGATAATAATTGTGACTTCAACTGTATGTTGTAATGAGGTCATTGGGATCTTCAGTGTGCATATGGCTAGTCCATGACTATTTGATGTATCCTGGACCTAAGGCTTTTCTCCCAGTGTCCTCGGGCTACTGGAATGACCTTGTCAACCACATGCAAAACACATGCTTTCTTGTCCATAACTGGGTTATTTGCCCTTAATCTGCTTTCTCTCTCTCAGATATCTTGAAGGATGTGATGGATAAACTCTGCACGAGGACTTTTAGGTGAGAATGAGGAATAAACCAGTGTGGTAAATATACACCACAGCAGGAGAAATTTTTAAAACTGAATGCATGGGTGTTGCTTTTGTAGACATCAGTGTGAAATCAGCTTTATGGTGTGAATGGTGATGAATTTGACTGTTGTTTTGTTTGTTTGTTGCTTTAGGCCACAGATAGCGGACCCTGTGCCTTTATATGAAGCCACGGTCTCCATGGAGATGGTACAGAGGAAGCAAGTGAGGAAGAGAATAGTCGTCAAGCTTTGAAATGGACTCCAAAATAAGTTTCTGTTTATGTTGTTTCGATTCTTATCATGTTTTATTTACATAAAGCTGACAACTGAACAATTCCCAACTGTTCCTATTTAAAATCATTTCAACAGAAGTCATGTTCATTTCAACAAAACGCTGAAATAATAAATGCAGTTTATTTCAAGATTAATGTAAAGTATTCTACTATAATAAATCTCTGAAGATATTTACATTAAACATTTTATTGTAAGCAACTCTAGCCTAGTTTAGATACACACAATAGATGTGATCTTTTTTCCTTCTCTAGCGTTCCCTATGGATTATTAACGGCACCATCTGATCCCATGTCTCTTGGCTATTAATATGGGCAGCTCCGTGTGGAAAAAGGCCAATAATTGCGACTCTGAATCTTGCATCATTGTTCAAAGCATGCCTCTGATTATCAGTAGTCTCCTATTAAACTCTAAGGATGATGCTCATTTGCTTTCACTAGGGGATTTGTGTTTATTAAGATCCCATTGTCCTAAATTTGCTACAGTCTTCTCGGCCAATTTGCAAAAATTATCAAGAAGAAATTATTGAAACTCTGAAGTCAGATATTTCACAGGAATAGTTCTCCTAAAAAATCTTTACATTTAGTAGCAAAACGGATACAAAACGAATTAGTTTGTGCTTAACATTTCTATCCAATAGAAGCAAATGGAGGAAAAAAATTGACAAAACAAAAATTGACACTTTGGATTGAACCTTAAATTTAAGTTGCAATATTCATTTGTGCTTTCTGATTTTAATCAGTTTCCAGATTTTTGTGAAGGAACAACAGAATGTTGACATGTTTCCCCTTTAGCTGATTACTTTTAGGATAACTCCAGATTATACTCCGTTTACGTTCATTCATGATGTCGACAGCGCTGCTCTGAAGTTTTACAACCGGCGATGGGTGTGTGTGGTGTCTGTACCACTGTGCCATGAGATAACATTGACCTATCAGCGGACATACAGCGGAAGAATATTATAGTTCCCATTCGTGTTCCTATTTAAGTAAATATTTATATAATAAACAGCGCTATACTTATTTAGATATTTCAAAATCTCTGATCACTCTGTAAGAAAACCCCCCGAAAAAATCGATACTTTTACTTAAGGATCGATCCTTTTGATACATTCCCAGTATCGAAAATATCAATACTTCAGGATCGATCCGCCCATCCCTAACTCGAGCATCACATTATGGAAAAAAAAAACCAGTCACAGCTTCTGGTTAATGTGGACTTTAAGAGTAAATTATCCACCAAATTCATTCATTTTTGGGTGAACTACGCCTTTAAGGACTGTAGATCAATGGCTGTTGATCTGTTGGCTGTATACTCAGTCTTGACTTGTGTTTAAATGTTGACAAGCGTCTGATTGGTCAGTGTTGCGAATACCCTACTGTTACCACAGTGACTATTGTCTCAGGAGGTTTTGGAGAAGCCCTCGTGTGTGTCCCAGTATGCTTTGCTCCTCTCGTCTCAGGCTCTCCACCACACACAGTTGCTCAAGGCCAGACAGGTTCGCACCCTCTTTGAGCCGCACTAGCTGTACAAATGAAACGGCTTGTGCTGTAAGTGGTTTCATGTGTTTAATTAGAAGACGAACAGCATTAAGAATGAATGGGTTTTAATTAGACTCACCCTCTCTAGTGCTTTGACATTGTCTTCGGTGAGGTTATTGCAAAGCTTCAGGGCAGAGTCAATGCACCAGTCTTCTCTATCCTGGCTCACCGCTGCCCCCAGCAGGACACTCTTCCAACTGGTACTGCAGGATCACAGAAAATAATGCATGCAATACAGAAGATATAATATAAATAGATAATACAAATATACACTAGAGAACTATTATCTATATTGCTTTATCTTGGGTATGTGTTAATTTATGCCATATATTTAATACTTTTAAAACAGACTTAAAGGGATAATTCTTAAAGGGATAATTTTTTTCTTAAAGGGATAATTAACCCAAAATTAAAAGGTACAATCATTTTAGTGGTTACAAACTTTCCTTGTTTTTGGAGAACACAAAAGAAGATATTTTGAAGAATGTTGGACAGTTTTAGCATTGACGTCCATAGTAGGAAAAAAAACATTAAAGTTCAATGGTTACGTTTCCAACAATCTTCAAAATATATTTCCTATTTTGTGTATGTCTGTATGTGGATTTGAATGTCTGTGTATGCAAACTGAAGCAGGTTTAAAGCAAGTAATGGGGTGAAAAAATGAGCACAATTTTCATTTTCAGGTGAATTATCCTTTTATGTTAGTTCTAAACGTATTGAAATTACTGGCATACAATAAAATATACTCTGTGTAAACAATGCATTTAGGATGTGAAGTTCTCACTACTGCTGAGGTTTCAAGGACAGCAGTCTCAAGGCAGTCATTAGCCTCCAGGAAGGGCCGTCCATCCCAAACGTCAGGTTTCTGTTGACAAATGAAAGCAGATGAAGCTTGATTTAATGTTGCATTATTTGCACTACCTTAATAAACATGGGAATTCAACAGAATACAGAATTTATAATAAAACTAAATGCCTTGAGATCAAAAATTTCATCAATAGCATCAATGGTAACTACTTGAGCATCCTCAAAAACTAAATAGATTTAATAATAATGACGTGTCTATATACACCATCTATGAATGGTCCTTTAATAACAAATATAAAATTAGAATCTTATAATTATGGAATAGAAATATTAAATAATGCTAAATAATCACAAGTTTGGGAGTTTACTCTTTAAAAAGTAGATTCTTGTGCTTACGAAGGTTGCATTTATTATATTACATATATAGTAAATCACTAATGACTAGGTTACAAGTTTAATACAACTTTATTTAGATTTTATTTATTATTTTATTTTAGTATTTATTTGGAAAAATCTATATTTTGTAACATTATGAATGTGATTACTGCCAGTTTTGGTCTGTTCGTGTTTAACTGATTGGACTGTTCAACAAAATTCTGTTAATAAATTTAAAATACTAATAATTTTCTCACATTCTTAGCTTATTGAGCATCAAATAAATGTTGCCTTTTAAGCATACAAGATCAAATCAACCACAAACCTTTGCACAGTTTAGTGATAATGCCTTGAAACTTGTCATAATAGGCATGTTATTAAAATAGTAAACCCATGTTTCTTACCCTAAAAAGTCATGGTCTTTTAGGTAGAGTAGCTTTTGTTTCAGCTGCTTGTCTTTTTCATCTAGGCACACTTTTAGTGTTTCTACAATAACAACAAACTGTGATCAAAGCAGTTCAACAATATTTCATTTTCACATAGTTTGCTGTGCACGCTCCTTACCTAAATCAACATATACTACACTGTTGGGGTTGCAAGGGGCAACAAAGCCATATTCCAAAAGCAGTCTGTGATTATCATGAGGGCCGTAGTTGATGAACGCTTGCTGGAACTTCTTACAGCCGTGGACACTTTTAATCTCGTAGCAGCGACTTTCTTTGTTAAAGCCAGCTTCAACCTGTAAATAAAATTGTATTAAGTGACACATCTGATTTAAACATTAATAATAATAATAAGAAGAAATGTATATGGAGCAGCAAATCATCATATAAGAATTATTTCTGAAGACCAATTGAAGTAACGATGCTGAAGATGTTGCTTTAAATCAGGTAAGAATTAAAGAGCCCCTATTATGCATTATGAAAGGTCATATTTTGATTTTGGGGGTCTTCAACAACAAGCAAGGTTAAAAAACGCTTTCATTGTCTTATAATATGCATGTTTGAATCTACAATAATTACATCGCAGAGTCTACAATGTTGAGTTGGGATTATAATTAGAATTTCAACCATTTAGATAACAAATGATTAAATTTGTAGCTTTAACAAAGATTAATTGTATTCATACAATGAAGACATTAGTCAACATTTGAAGTGGATGAAAAACAATTAGCAAAATAAGAATGAGTGTCATTTTAATATATCATAATTGGCTTCATCACTCTGTCTCCTCTCCACCAATCAGAATCAACTGTGGTGTGCGGTCTGGCGCAAAATGGCTGCCGTTGCGTCATCCAGTTGGAAGCTGCACACTGGTGGTGGATGAGGAGATCCTCCCCATTGTGTAAAGCTATATAAATGTAAGGAATTATTATTATTATTAGCTAGAATAAAAGCAATATATATATATTTTTTTATATTTTAAGGTCAATATTGGGGCGCCACGGTGGCCGAGTGGTTAGCACGTTCGCCTCACAGCAAGAAGGTCGCTGGTTCGATCCCCGGCTGGACCAGTTGGCATTTCTGTGTGGAGTTTGCATGTTCTCCCCGTGGTTGCGTGGGTTTCCTCCGGGTGCTCCGGTTTCCCCCACAGTCCAAAGACATGCGGTACAGGTGAATTGTGTAAGCTAAATTGTCCATAGTGTATGTGTGTGAATGTGTATGTATGGATGTGTTTCCCAGAGATGGGTTGTGGCTGGAAGGGCATCCGCTGCGTAAAACAAATGCAGGATAAGTTGGCGGTTCATTCCGCTGTGGCGACCCCGGATTAATAAAGGGACTAAGCCGAAAAGAAAATGAATGAATGAAAGGTCAATATTATTATCCCGCTTAAGGAATATTTTTTTGGGATTGTCTAGAATAAACCATCGTTATACAATGACTTGATTACCCTAACTTGCCTAATTAACCTAGTTAGGCCTTTAAATGTCACTTTAAGCTGAATACTAGTATCTTAAAAAATGTCCAGTGAAATATTATGTACTGTCATCATGGCAAAGATAAAAGAAATCAGTTTTTAGAAATTCGTTTTTTAAACTATTGTTAAGAAATTTGTGAAAGAAAAAAAATCTTCTTTCCACTAAAGCAGAAATTGGGGGAAAAAAAATACATTGACTGTATATTTAAATGGTTATTTTATGAGGTAACATTATTATATATTTACTGTATTTGTACAGTATTTGAAGATGCTTTATTTGCAGGACTGGTTCTTGGAGACTTATTTAAACATTTTTATAAAATCTTACAGACCACAAACTTTTTAAACAAGGTGTAAAACATATATATGATCTTACTTGGACATTAGGGCAGTGGTTTAACAGGTCAAGGTATGGTGCAAGTGCATAGACGTCCTTCCCCCTGGACAGATATTTGCTTTGATCATGCTCCATGTAAACCGTACGCGTGTTAATGCTACACCAAGCCCAGCGCAGTGCATCCTGGGTAAACAGCTGTTCTGTAGGCTGGTTGAACAGTGGCTGGAGTGAGTGGAAAAACATTAGCGAAGAGCTGAAGAGTTCCTGAAAATGTTCCTTCTGCTCTGTGGCTTTTTTCTGCAGACTCCTGGGTAAAAGTTCAATGATGTTATCGGAGAAGTACACAGGACATGTGTAAGTCTTTGGGAGGATATTAATGTAGGGGCTCCACTCTGATGCATCTCCATGATGTCTCTCAGTTATGAGGAAACAACAAAGAGCCAGAAGTGGAGATATGGGAGGATGCCATCTACAGGTAGGAGGAGAGAGGAAAACCAAATTGACTTCAATAAGAACTGAAATGTGTCCCGTTTCATTTTATACAGAACACATATTTATTACAGACCCGTAACTAGGGGAGGTTATGGTGGTTCAAAAGACCCACCCTTCACTGACAAAATCCAGCATTTGGCCACTACATCAGCTCTTTTGTCCCATTTTTGACTGCTATGCCATCATAAATTGTGAAAATAAGCAGAAGAGGGCTTTAGGACACATATAATGTTTAATTATCCAAATGGTCAAATTCTGACTGAGGAAATTATCTGGCGGATTTGTTATTTGCCTATAGGCTAGTTTTTAAATGTTTTTTTAAATGTTGGAGGATTCAAATTTTTCATTTTAATAATATTTTTTATTATTTAAAGTTTTACATTTAAAATGCTAATCTCATAACATTATTTATAGAACTGCAATAACTTATAGTTTAAATACACATTTGTAAATGAATACTTTCTAGTAAAATAGCACGGTATAGGACTGAACAAAAGAGTTTTATTAAGTATGGCTGAACAATATATCATTTGAGCGTCGATATCAAATGTATCCACAATAGTCACATCGTAGGACTATTTCGTAGGACTAATTATTTATTAAAGATTAAAAGATACAGATATCATAGCAATATTGTTATTTTACCTTTTATGACTGTTCAATTTCTATACCTGAATACTGCTAGACTCCCCAGAAAGCTATAAAGCACGGTATATTAATTTATTTTGGCTCTGTCATATCTATATATCCTTGTAATCTATTATATTTTATGCAGATGCACCTGATCATCGCAGTGAATCTAAATGAATGAACAAGCTATTCAAATCCTATAGTACAATTATATTCATATGGCTATATATATTGTAGGACATGCAAAATTGTAGGAAATATTTTTGTTACAGGGCAACACGGTGGCTCAGTGGCTAGCACTGTGGCATCACAGCAAGAAGGTCGCTGGTTCAAGTCCCGGCTAGGTCAGTTGGCATTTTAGTTGGCATTTCTGTGTCCCCATGTTCATGTGGGTTTCCCCCACAGCCCAAAGACATGCAGTATAAGTGAATTGGATTAACTAAATTGGCTGTAGTGTATAAGTGTGAATGAGTGTGTGGATGTTTCTCAGAACTAAGTTGCAGATGGAAGGGCATCCACTGTGTAAAACATATGCTAGATAAGTTGGCGACCCCTGATGAATGAAGGGACTAAATGGTTATGATCACCATCTGACAAGCTAATCCAGCAAAGAATAGTGCTTAAAATGTCCCTAAATGCAGTATTTAAACCTCACAATTGAATAAAAAATTAGGCAAATAATTGCATGAAGGTCCACTTTTTCAGAAAAAAACTACCCCTTTTAATAGGCTGCTTACTGGCCTGTACTATATATTAAATGTTATATACAGAATACACCCATGAAAATGCCATTCTGTGCATTGTGTTGATATATATAGTATGTCACAAAAGTGAGTACACCCCTCACATTTCTGCAAATATTTATTTATATCTTTTTATGGGACAACCCTGCAGAAATGACTCTTTGACACAATGAAAAGGAGTCAGTGTAAAGTTAGTTTAGCAGTGTAAATTTAGTGTCCCCTCAAAATAACTAAAAATACAGCCAATAATAGCTGAACCCCTGGCAACAAAAGTGAGTACACCCCTTAGTGAAAATGTAAAAATTGAGCACAATTAGACATTTTCCTTCCCCTGTGGCATGTGACTCATTAGTTTTACACTGTCTCAGGTGTTTCCAGATAGAAGGCGAGTTAAATTTGGTATAAAAGCTCTTCCACTCTCTCAACCTGGCCACTGAAAGTTCAACATGGCATCTCATGACAAACAACTCTCAGAAGACCTGAAAAAACAAATTGTTACTTTGCATAAAGCCTAGGCTATAAGACGATAGCCAACACTCTGAAACTGTGCTGCAGCCAAGGCCATTCAATGCTTTAAGAGGACAGGTTCTTCTCAGAACACGCCTCGCCATGGTCAGCCAAGGAAGCTGAGTGCACGTTCTGAGCGTCACATCCAAAGATTGTCTTTGAAAAAAGACGGATAAGTGCTTCCAGCATTGCTTCAGGTATTGAAGGGATGGGGGGTCAGCCTGTCAGTGCTCAGACCGTACGCCGCACACTGCACCAAATTGGTCTGCATGGTTGTCCTCAAAGGAAGCCTCTTCTAAAGATGCACAAGAAAGCTCGCAAACAATTTGCCGCAGACATTCAAACTAAGGACCAGGATTACTGGTACCATGTCCTGTGGTCTGATGAGACCAAGATAAACCTATTTGGTTCAGATAGTGTCAAGCGTGTGTGGTGGCAACCAGGTGAGAAGTACAAAAACAAAAATGTGTCTTGTCTATCATTAAACATAGTGGTGGGAGTGTCATCATGTGGGACTGCATGAGTGCTGCTGGCATTGGGAAGCTACAATTCAATGAGGAAAACATGAATTCTGACAAGTACTGTGACATACTAAAGCAGAGCATGATCCCTTTCTTCCGGAAACTGGGCCATAAAGCAGTGTTTCAGGATGATAATGACCCCAAATACACCTCACTGGCTTGCTAAAGGGACTCAGGGTAAAGGTGATGGACTGGCCAACCATGTCTCCAGACCTAAACCCCTTAAAACACCTCTGGGGCATCCTGAAAAGGAAGGTGGAGGAGCACAAGGTGTCAAATGTCCACCACCTTGGTGATGTTGTGATGGAGGAGTGGAAGAGGATTCCAGTGGCAACCTGTGAAGCTCTGGTCAACTCCATGTCCAACAGAATTAAAGCCGTGCTGGAAAATGATGGTGGCCACACAAAATATTAACTTTCAATTTTTTTCTAAGGGGTGTACTCACTTTTGTTGCCAGGGGTTCAGCTATTATTGGCTGTATTTTTAGTTATTTTGAGGGGACACTAAATTTACACTGCTAAACTAACTTTACACTGACTCCTTTTCATTGTGTCAAAGAGTCATTTCTGCAGTGTTGTCCTATGAAAAGATATAAATAAATATTTGCAGAAATGTGAGGGGTGTACTCACTTTTGTGACATACTGTATATATTCATGTATTTCATTATTTACAATAACATATTTGTGTGTATACATTAGATTAGTCACTACCAAAACTAATCTAATAAAATATAATTTACTATTAAATAAAAATGTAACATTAATAAAACATTAATTGCATTAAATACAATTTTAATAAACAGGACAAATCAAGAGAATCATAAAAATGATACGGTCATGAAAAACCTGGAAAAGTCATGGAGTTTTAACATGGCATTTTCCAGGCCTGGAAAAACTGAAAGTCATTGAAATTAGTTAAACAAATGTCTTTATGCTTAAATATACTGTAGGTTAGTTGCCTTTACTTGTTTTCTGTCCATGGCCAAACACATGCTTTCACTTTATTACTGCTGTGTGAACATTATCTAAATACATTTTACATAGATATAAAGTTTCATTTAAACTAAATGTTGCATGTTTTATGATACGCAGTAATAACTTTGAACATGCATAGTTTTTCTTATTATTTACCACGTATACGTAGACATTACATGAAACATTAGATCATGAAAATGTATTGAAAGTCCTGGAAAAGTCATGAAATTTTAATAGTAAAAATGTGTATGAACCCTGTTTAAAGCATACAACTGTTTAATAAAACTGTTTAAATGTATCAAAAATGATTTATTCATGAAGAAAAGCATAAAAATATTCATATTTCTATATGTATACTTATACCCCCGTTTCATACATGCCAGATACTATCATTAAATTCTGACTCAATTCATTGTTTCTTAATGATGTTGAATTGCTTTGAGAAATGTAACTTTCTTTAGCTAGAAAATACAATTATTCTCCAAAATATATTTGTATTTTGTTACTCCTCATCTCTGAATTAATTAATCCAGAACTTATGAATTTATTTAAAGTATTTAAGGCAAGTAAATTATAAGTACCTGAAATAAATTACATCAAAATTAAAAGTAATCCCTTCTTTCATACAGGTAATCTAATTGCAATAACTATAAAATAATTACATCCAACGCTGACTCTCAACAAAATATGGTTATTTCAGTGGCGTGTTTTTATAGAAGTCTTTCAAAATTATTGACAGTGGTCCCTCGTTTATTGTAGGCATTACGGTCTAAAAATAACCCACAATAGGCGAAATCCGTGAAGTAGTCAGATTTATTTTTTACAATTATTATAGATGTTTTTAGGGTGTAAAACCCCTCACTACACACTTTATTCACTTCTCAAACAGGCATAAACATTTTTACACTTTTCCTTCTTGTTTAAACACTCAAAACTCAAACTTTCATAGAAAAACAAGTCCAACATTATAGAATAAAACCAGAGATCAAAACCTGTTGAGGCGCAGACACTCATCGATGTCAGTAAAAGGTTCATACAGCTTTTGTGCGGATAATGTTGGCATCCAGCGTTATGTTCTTTTTCCTGCAGTCACCGATCCGCAAAATGAAAGCAGACCCATCCTTAAGGTGGTCACACACTGGATGCGCTGAGCACATGACATTTGGAAGTAACACACACTGGACCGCATGTTATTTAAAATGAAACCATTCAGATGGCGCTTTGTGGTGCGGCAGAAAAATGAACAGTGTCCTGAGTCATTGCTGTGCATCAAAGACAGCCGCTGACTTGCGTACCCTGATATAAAGCAATGTTTGCATGGTGCTGCATGGCGTGGCGCATCCGGTGTGCAACCCCCTTTACAATGGTCTTGCTGCAGACAGTTACAACCCTTTTTGCATCCTTGTTGGAACTCATAACTTTGCGCAATTTTCAGTGTGGCAAACTGGGCACATTCTGTACTGTACAGGGGACACAGAGGAGATTGACAATGGTCTACAGCAGGGGTGCTCAACCCTGCTCCTGGAGATCATCCTTCCTGCTGAGTTCAGCTCCTACCCTGATCAAACACACCTGAACCAATTAATTAGGACCTGAACAGAACTAGATAATTACAGACAGGTGTGTTTGATAAGGGTTGCAACTGAAATCTGCAGGATGGTCGAT
This sequence comes from Danio albolineatus, assembly GCA_903798035.1. Classification (NCBI taxonomy): domain Eukaryota; kingdom Metazoa; phylum Chordata; class Actinopteri; order Cypriniformes; family Danionidae; genus Danio; species Danio albolineatus. The sequence continues at coordinate 2,888,168 of CAIGQQ010004000.1, forward strand.
CTCTAGGAGCAGGGTTGGTCACCCCTGGTCTACAGCCAATCAGGATGCAGAACACAATGTGCTATGAAATAAAAAAAGCATGTCAAATTGCACAAATAAATTTCGTTTTCGTCTTTTTCCCAGTGCATTCAGAATTTTCAGTTTTATCCCAAAATGCGCATTTTGGCGCACCTTACACTTAAAGTTCGCATGAACCGGAAGCTGCGACCATTTTTTTTATTTTTATTGTGGTATAGTTCTTAGAGAAGGTGGCGCAGTGGGTAGTACGATCGCCTCACAGCAAGAAGGTCGCTGGTTCGAGCCTCAGCTGGGTCAGTTGGCATTTCTGTGTGGAGTTTGCATGTTCTTCCCGTGGTTGCATGGGTTTCCTCCGGGTGCTCCGGTTTCCCCCACATTGTCAAAGACATGCGTTACAGGTGAATTGGGTAAGCTAAATTGTCCGTAGTGTATGGATGTTTCCCAGTGATGGGTTGCAGCTGGAAGGGCATCCACTGCATAAAACATATGCTGGATAAGTTGGTGGTTCGTTCCGCTGTGGCAACCCCAGATTAATAAAGGGACTAAACCGAAGAGAAAACGAATGAATGAGTTCTTAGAAAAACAGAATATTAAATGAGAAAACAGTGGGCGTGGCTTGTTTTATGTACTGCGAGCTGATTGGATGTAGTAAAGTAGACGTTTCATTCAGAAAGATCAGGAAAAGGGTTTGGGGAGAGTTATTACAACCTAACAGACTCCTCCCATTCACCATTTCTGTTTGTTGTCAACTGATCGTTGAGGGGGCGTGGTTAAGAGTAAATTATTCTTTCTTCTTAATGACATGCACAGATGAAATGTTCACCACAAAACTAGCATTGCGAGCTAACAACATCAATACGGTTAGTTTTGATTTCATTTGTGCTTTAACTGAACAAGCATGTCCCACTGAAACACTTTGGTTTCTCTGTGGTGTGTTCAGAGATGGCTGGTCCTGGCAGAAGACCCAGTCCTTCCCAGCTGGAGTTGCGGATGGTCCAGAGTAAAGCGGACATAGAGGATCCAGCCATAGTGATGGAGGCCACCGTTCTATAGAGCCGCCCCGCGCGCGCACCTCTCATCCACATCTCACCCTCCGCTCACAACTGCACAATGTATAGATGTTGTACATTTTGATATGTAATGTGACATTGCCTTAGAATCTCAGCCAGAGCACAAGGATTCCACTTCAAGAGATTCAGCAGGGTCCAAACGAGCGCTCGAGAGCCAAGAGACGACGGCCAGAAGAGGAGGATCAGCCTCGCTCTCGTTCACACTCTTTTGTGCATCTTCACCATCTCTGTCTCTCTCTCTCTGTTTCTCTCGAAGCTCCTCCAGAGGTCCGGTTTGTCCTGCACGTAAAGCCCAGTCACTGACAGGTCCAGAGCAGGTCAGTTACGCACCTAAACTGCCATTGATCTAGTGAGGACCAATTTACAAAAAACAAACGATGGTGTGATGCTTTCTATATGTGAGTCAGAGCTGTTCAGTTGAGAATCACACACAAACTGTCAAGAAAAGCCTGGGTCATATTTCAATCCAAAATCAAAAGGAGAAATGGAATTGATGCAGAGAATGGAGGCTGTTGTTAGGATTATTATATTGTTATATTCACGTGAGCAAATACTTAAAGTCATTTCTGTCGTCAGTTACTCACCCTTCACTTGTTTGTTTTTTGTTCTGCTGAACACAAAAGAAGATATTTTGAAGAATGTTGGAAACCTGTAACCATTGGCTTCCATAGGATTTGTTTTTCCCACTATGTATGTCAATGGTTACAAGTATCCAACATTGTTATATAAATATCTCAAAGGTGAGTAAATGATGGCGAAATTTCTTTTTTGGGTGAACTGTCCCTTTAAGGCTCTATGCATGGATTTTTATTGCCATGATTAACATGTTTCTGTCATGATGTTGTATGTTTGACTCTGTTTTAGCAAGGGTAAATAGTTTTTTTTTTTTTTGCCGAAAATAGAACATGCCAGAGACATGATAACTGCAATAAAGATTCAGTCATAGATCCTTGTTAAATCCAAACAGTAAGTGTTTTAATCAACCCAGGCTCACTCTGAATACGTACCCCTATATACATTTCTGGAGGGCCTCAAATACGTCCCTGGAGATATGTTTTTGCAGTTCTTGTTTTCGCAAATCCACCAGAGGCTGCTGTGTACGCTTTTTGAGATCTCAAATTTCTCTCGCGAGTGGCATTTGCACCTGCTGTTTTCACGTTAATTCCCTAGAGGCCTCTGTCGACTGACTGAGCGATTGACTGACCCACCCTCCTCCTTCCCTAAACCCAAACAATAATGTTTTCAAAAGCACTGATTGACCCGCCCACCCACTTCACTAAACCCAACTGCAGTGTTTTGAAAAGCAATCCAGAAAAAGAATCACCTGAATTTTTTTTTTTTTTACCACGTATCCAATTTTACACCGTTATCCAATTTTACCCCATTCTCACGCTGTTATTTACTTGTTTATTTAATTTTTTGGCTTCTGTTCTTGTCTTACCCGCTTTCTGGAATTGGTCATCGTAGAACTTGAACCTTATCATCACGGTCAACTCTTCTCTGCGTCTCAAGTCTGCCGAAGTACATGGCGAGCAGCTAGACAAACTGATAACAGCAGAAAAGCTGTCCATACGGAGGTAAGTGTTCAGCTGGTAGCGCGAAAAGAAATGGCATCATACCGTCCCATAGCGTTCGTTTTAAAGACGAAATACAGCTCTACACACCTCTGGCTACATTATTTGCGATCTTCAGAAATGTATACAGGCGTACGTTTTCAGAATGAGCCTATGTTGGTTTTAATGTGCCACGCAGTGCATTGCGTTAAGAGGCTATTTAAACAATTAATTGTTTTTGAGAAAAACATACTTTTGTTTTATTCTGTAAAGTACTGATAACATTTTGTGCAATTTTAAAATGCAAATGTTTATAATATTAGTATATACATATAATATTACTCTATACAAACATTTTATTGCACACTTTATATATCGGGATTTTAATGAAGCGCTCAGATGCAAGTGCCACAAATATATTCTTTTCTAAAATGAGCATTTTTCTCAATCTCCTATGTTTATGTTCAGTTATTTCACTTAAAATGCAATGAAAAGAACCTATTATCTGCTCTAAAAGTGAAACACACAAGAGCCTGAGAAAAATTCTTATTTTAGAAGACCATTTATGATGGAACTTTGAACTGAAGTGATCTTAAAGGTCTCGTGAAGTGCTTAGAAATATGCATTTTTTATTCAATGTTTCACGTAATCTCAACTGAAACACAAAGAGAGGGTGGGACATAGTGTAGCCCCTCCCCTTTAAAAAAAAGAGCCAATAGTGTTGTTTTTATCACAGCTCTGCCAGTGAGAGTAACTGAGCTCAAGCACATCAAAAGAAAAACCAACGAGTAACGTCTTTAAGTGGGCAGGGCATGTCAGATACTAGAGAGCATTTGATTAGTCAAGATTTTAATGAGAAACTGAAGTATGAGCTGACGCAAATTAAACCGGTTGATTCATTTAGGCGGATGTGACAAACTACAAACTTAACATGTTGTATATCTTCTAAACGCAAATTGTCTCACTGTTTTGGAGCACACTAACTTATAGACATCCTTAAAACTAACTATACTTATACTAACATCTAAAAAACTTAATTTTAATTTCACGGGACCTTTAAATCTAGATTTGTTTCCTATACAGTTAATTTTCTTCATGCAAAATACAACAGTGTATTTTGTTGTCTTTCGGTTTTGAGGTTTACCCAGAAAGCTTGATCTTTTGCTCACTGCAGATCTTGAAATCTGGAAAGCAAATGTTGTGGGCGACCTGAAAAAAGGAGCAAGTACATTTGCTAAATGTGAAAAACAGACCCAAAACACTCACTTGTGTCTCCAATCTGTGTATTTTATTGTTGATCCTATTTTTATGGAAGAGATGCGCTGCTGTATTTTGTGACTTGTTGTTTTTTTTGGTGAGATGTACAGTACTGTAATAATTCTTGGCCTTGCTCGTGGTGTGTATGGGTTGATTCTCTTTACGTTGAGTCCGTCGAGCATTTTTAAACGCGCCACTTTTAGCATTTCACTTTTGCGTTCATTGTCTGTTCGTCAGTGTAAACTAACATCATCATCTCATTTGCTTTGAACTGATTGTATTTGCATCGATAATCTACTTGTTTGTACAAGCAGAAGAGACTTTAAAAGTAGTGTCGACTTTTTATTTGATAGTATTTTCATATCTTAAAGACTTGTGGGAAGTCTGAAGGGGAACTTGTTAAGATGCCTTGACTGAAGTCGCCGCTCGGTTACAATGCTGTGAAAGATAACAATAAAAGGCAGTTGAGTTCTATCTATATTTATTCAGACTTCTTCTCCTTTATTCAGTTGACAAGGAGATCGATTCAGGCAGCATGTTTGTATTTGTGTCTGATCCATTCTCCATTACAGTCAGCAGGTTTTGTGGGTTTCTCAAGTATAATTTTTGGATTCATTTTAAACGAATGATACTCACATTTCTGTTCACTCTCTTATCATTTTTTATTCATTCTTATCATTTGACTTTTAAACACTCAAAATTCATGAGTGAATCTCACGAAAACATATCCATGTCGCGTTACATGCACAACCAGGAAGAAGAATAAACACAACGTACTCAAGAAGCATTTAAAATGGATTTGTAAGCATGTAGTATTACATTGTATGCATATATTGTTTATTTTCATTTCGTTTTAGTTAATGGTTTAGTCATTTTGTTGTTGTTTTTATCTGTTTTATAATTTTGGTATTTTTGTATGCCAATACACATTAATTATTTGTGTATTATTGTTATATTTATTTTAATATTATAGTTAGATTAATCAGTTTTTATATAATTAATTTGAGTTAATATTTGTTTAATTTCAAGCACTAAAATGGTTTCAGTTTTTAATTACATCAAGCCTATTAGCAAGTAATGAATTACAATGAACTGTGCATAAGTGGCTATTTAAATAAGCATAAATTGGTGCAACAACAACAAAATAGGCATTATTTATAAATATTTTATATAAATTTAGAAATTATTCGAAATTAAATGTTTTGGCATTATGCAAAAATATGGGGGAGCTTTAAAAATTGGCAAGATTTTGCGGTTAATGCCTACTAAAGCTTAAGTAGGCTACTCTTTAATTTAGTTTGGACTTCTGGAAAACTGACTTTAAAAGGACTCGGTTTTCTCCACTTAACAAAAAGTGGTCATTGTACCTGTTTTTTTCTGACGTTATCAGAGAAAAATCACAATCCAGAGAAAAAGTCATCATTGAAATATAGAAACGTTTAGTTCTGAGGGGGGAAAACACAAAATTGTTGAAAAAAATCAGAATGCTAAATTTACTTCTCACAATTGCACATTTATTTCTAGCCGTTTGTTCTCTCACACGTCTGACTTCTTGTAGTTCTGTTCATATCCGACAGTTCAAACCTTTCCCTTCAGGATTGTCAAATTTCTCATTTATTCTGGGGTAAAATATGACTCAGCCGTGTTCTTGACAGGCTTCATGAGATTCACCCTCTTCATCATACACTTTTACCACATCTTAAGCTTTTTGACTTACTTTACTCGGCAAAATCAAAAAGACGGCCGTGTGCAGGACTGATGAGGGGTCAGCATTGCTCTGAGGGGCTGTGCTTCAGTTTGTCTTGAGTTTCTGATCTTCTTCTGTGTATTAGTACGTTGTTGTACGTGTGTGTGATTGACTAAAGGATGTTTTACTGTGCGAGCATTTGCGTTTCTGATATGAGCGTGTGACGAGTTAAACTGGGAAGAGAAAACCTAAGTAAGATTAGGGCTTTTCACACTGCGTCCAACACAAGATTATCGTTTTTCTAAACTCGAATATAATACGGTTTCACTCAGTGGCGTAAGTGCGTTACGCTACTGGTTTCACTCTCGTAACTTCGGCAAACAGCAACCGACAGCCAATCGTGCGCGTCATATTCTCACAGAAACGAACGGTATAAACATACCGTCGTTTTAGCGTCTAACGAAAACGATGTAAAATTGCGACTGAAAACGGTTCTGTTGGAATAAAGAAGATACCGTTTCATCCTCCTAAAAGCCAATGGAGGAAAACGTATAACAGTGGACAACATGAGCTATAATATGAGGTAAAAGCAGGAAAGCTGCCTTCACATTATCCACAATTCAAATGAATTAGTCTTAAAGGGATAGTTCATCCAAAAATGAAAATTTACTCACCCTTAAGTGGTTCCAGACCTTTATGAGCTTTACTCATCTGTTGAACACAAACGGCAGTGTTAGTTTTTAAATGTCCTAAACTGGTTACCATTGTCAACCATAGTTGGATTCTTCCAAATGTGACCAGGACCACAAAACCAATTTGTTACATTTATTTGACGCTTAAACTGAGATTTATACATCACCTGAAGCTGAATGAATAAGCTTTCTTTTTAAGTATACTTAGGAAAACTTTACATACTTAAAATAGTGCTTAGAAATGCCAATTATTAGGGCCACACGAAATCTGCGCACGCAGAATTCCGCAGATTTTTAGCCCATCATTGATTCTGTTTATTTACTGGTGTAAATGTGAGTAAATTTATATTTATTAAGTTTTTTTTATTAAATTCAGTAATATTTATTGACTAATATGAAAATATTCATGTGATTTATTTACACTACAGTTTGTAAAGTGTTATTTTAGCAGATATTTTATATCAGAGACTTTGTTTACCAAATAAAGTGGATCTAATTGAATTCACATTGTAAACATTAAGTTAAAAAGGTATTACTTTTTATTTCATATATTAAGGTTTTAGTTTTGATACTCCCAAAATCATTCCGCATAAATCCGCAGATTTTTAACAAATATCTGTGCAGAAATAGCAAAAAATGTCCGCAGATTCCGTCTGGCCCTACCAATTACTAATCAAATATCAAGTTTTTTTTATTGAACATTTTGGTTTTGAACAAAGCCCGAGATCCACCCAATAAACAACAACAAAAAATAAATAAATTAATTAATTAAATAGAATAAAAACAGTAATACTGCAATAATAAGTACAAAATCAGACACAGTCTCTCTCATATTTAACCAAAATTGTACAGTTTTTTTACTGGCCCCATTTATTTTGGCTGTGGTGTATTCCAAATTAATAATGTCCAGTAGAAAGAGCCTCCAGGATAGATCAGTTGGAGCGGATGGATCCAGCCATAATTTCATTATTATTATTTTATTTTTTTTAGCAGTCAGAACAACTGACAGAGTCTTTCTTTGGTTGATGGATAAAGAAAGTGATGAATCGTCCAGCATGAGAAAAAGCAATGGGTCGCTTTTGATCTGAGTTTCCATTAGTTCTGATAGAAGGTCTCGTATCTTGGTCCAAAATATTGCAATTTGGGGACATTCCCAGAACATATGTAAATAAGTACCTTGTGTAGAGTTGTTACAACAAATATCAAGTTTTGATATATTTATGGTATGAATAATAATCGAATAAGTTGAATTTGGCTATTGCAAAAAATACACCCGTGCAACGTAAGACTGGTTTTCTGGTCCAGGGTCACAAACATCTTCTTTTGTGTTCATCAGAAGAAACTCAAACAAGTTTAAAAGAAGTGGAGGATGAATAAATGACGACTAATAAACTTTTGAGGTTAACTATGCCTTTAACTCTCAGAAATTTAGTTATTACAACTTGTAAGATGACAAAAACATGACATTCCCCTTATGTTCCCATATGGTTTCTGTTTGCTTCCCAGTTCATTTTTCGAAGAACCAAAAATGGAGACTGTTGGTAGCCTAAAAACCAACCTTCCCAGAATGTTGTATCATTATTATAATGCTTTTTGTTGTAATGCATAATTAATTGAGAGAATTTCTACTTGCATAAAGGAAACATTCCAAGCTGCGCTCTAGGAGTTATTACAAAACGACATAAGCGCAGCTAAATAATTTTTCATTCAATCAATAACACTGACACCACAGATATGGGTTTAGAAATGTCCATTTATGAGTACCACGGTTTACTTATTAACCTTGTGTAAATTATGACCAGTGTTAAACATAAAGCCAGTTTCACTAATAACCGTGCTTTAGAATGACAAGAACAAGTGTGAAAAAGCCCTCTTGTGAATGCTAACATACTGTTAGCAAACCGTCTCTGTCAACTGTACTGCTACCATTTGCTCTCAGCATTACTATATCAGTTTAGTTTAGGGCAAAACGGCCACTTTTGCCTGAAGATGCCTTGGTGAACAGTTGACCTTATACTCATGCATGTTAAGTATATTTAAAGATGTCAACAGTGAGAGCACGCGTGTGTTTACTGCTTATGGAAGAGCGAGTGTTTCCTGATACAAGAAACCCTCATGAAGACTAAAAACACAAGAGTAAGGAAGATGCGTCCCGCTCTCTTATAGCAGGCAGCCAAATATTTCGACTGTTATCGCAGTGACGTCTAGTGCATTCCCTGAGGGAAGTGTGGTCGAGAACTTTTAGGATGAACTACATTTTTGTTTGTTCTGTACACATAACGTTTGTAAATTGTATATTGCTCTGTGGAAATTACGTGTTGTCTGTTGTAGGACTGTGGATCAGAAATGACCAAATGATGTTGGGCTCCTACTATGGCAAGCTGTTTTAACATTTAATCAATAGCGACGCTCTAAAGAAATGTCAAAGTGGAAATTTTGGTTGCCAGTTATTGAGACCGTTATTAAGATTGTGCTGTATTTTTACATTACAATTGTAATTATTATGTACAGTACACTTGTAAATTTAGTCTTACTGGCAACCAAAATTGCCAGCAAGTTACTGTAAGTTTTACTGTATTTTATTTTACAGTGCGTACTATCTATACTAATGCTGTTCTATTACTTATTCTTTAACTAGTGCTTATTCTTAAGGTAGCAACTATTTAAAAGTATTTTTCAATACATGCTATTACTTATTACATACTGGTACTGAATTAATGAATTCGATATTAGTACTATTGATACAAATTTCCCATTGATCTAAATGGGGAACTGTAATTGAGATCAGCTATTCAGTTTTTAATAGCGTGCAGTTGTGACGAGTACATATTTTTATAAACTAGTACTTATTCATTAGGCACTAGTGCTTATTTTTTTAGATAGTAGAACCAGTTATCAGATAAAAGTGCTTATTAATTTGACACTCACACTGTAAAATAGAAACTACCACTAATTCCAATAAAGGCTCATTGGGAAAATGTACCCAGGGGTACATTTCTGAGAACCACGAAATATGTCCCTGGGGTACTTAATGGCTGCATTTTGTAAAAAACGAACACTATGGGGTGGTACGGCTCAATGCTTACATCTGTACTCTCAGAAATAAAGGTACACAAGCTGTCACTGGGGTGGTACCTTTTCAGAAGGTAGACATTTTTACTTAAAGGGTCCATATTGCTACATCAAAAGTATATATTAGTACCTAAAAGTTTTAAGAGCAACACTTTTGTACATTTTAGGTATACCTTGAGGTATTAATATGGACCGTTTAGGTACAAATGTGTACCTTTTGAAAAGGTACCACCCCAGTGACAGCTTGTGTAGCTTTATTTCTGAGAGTGTGTATGTATGGCTTTTCTGGCGTGACTGGGTTGCTCGGTGGCTTGTAGTGGGTTTGTAAGTAATAAAAACTGCAAGAAAACATAGTCAAGGGTACATACTTCTCGGTTCTAAAAAATGTATCCCTGGCCACATATTTCCAATGAGCTTGGGTTGACGAATTCATTGATCATCAACTCAGTAATACACTGCTTCCACCAATCTCTTTCTCTGTCTCTCTTTTCTACGTTTTTTTAATCAATCTCATGCCGTGGCCATTATGACTAGTTAAAAGGCACCTAAAACAGCAGTTAACTAGTTAGAAAAGAAATGTTACAAGCGAGAAATACAGAAGATTCTACTGTCTAATAAGCACTTATAGCTAATGAATAACTATTAGTATCTATTAAACAGGTGTGAGTGTCTAGTGAATAAATGCTACTGTCTAATACAGTGGTTCTCAAACTGTGGTACACAAGCTTCCTTCTAGTGGTACGCAGAGGAATCTCTGAATAATTAAAGTAAAAAAAATGAACACTCATTTAACCCGTATGATAACACCGATGTGATCAGTAAACTGATTTTAATAGGCTAAACCTTTTATTTAAGTGGCTGACAATAATAAATATTCTTAATTAGAAGAATTAATCTGCCTTGTTTTTGAACTGTGCAGTGCTGTAGCTGCTTCATTAGGCCTGCTACGCTACTGTACTTCAATACCGGTTATTATGGTGGTACTTGGAGAGACAATTGTTTTCTGAGGTGGTGCTTGGTGAAAAAAGCTTGAGAACCACTGGTCTAATAAATACCAACTAGTATCTAAGGCATAAAGCAAGCTCATTGAAACTTTTTGATTTAGAGGCTTATTCGAAGGAATTTGTATGTTCTCATTCCTACATTTAAGCATGATTTGCTCGTCTCCCAATAACTGTTGGGTTTAGGGGTGGGATTTGGGGCCACGCTTCCTTTTAATGTTGTCATACAAATAAAATTGTACGAATTAGCCTCTTTTCTGACAATACGTAAACATTTCGATTTACGTTTCCACATGAGATCGGGCTGTACCAGTTCTTATTTAGCATGTTCCAAAACTAAATTTGGTAGTAGTATCTAACAAATAGGTATTTTTATGTAATGACTAAGTACATCTAATGAATATAAAGTAGTATCTTTTTCAAAGAATAAGCATTAGTACATGTTAAAGGCACAGTTCACCTTAAAATGAACATTCTGTCGTCATTTATGACAATCATTTAGTCACACCTTCAAGCTGTTCCAAACATTTGTGATTTTCTCTCTACTGTTAAATACAAAAGATGATATTTTGAAGAATGTTGGAAACCTTTAATTATTAGCAATGACAGGAAAACAAATACTAGCATCTCAAAATAAGATTAATTGCTAAAACGGCTTGTCATATTATTTAGCCCAGGGGTGTCCAAACTCGGTCCTGCTGAGTTTAGCTCCAACTTGCTTCAACACACCTGCTTGGAAGTTTCTTGGAAGCAGCTTGATTAGCTGGTTCAGGCGTGTTTGATTAGGGTTGGAGCTAAACCCCCCAGGACCGAGTTTGGACACCCCTGATTTAGCCCATGAACAAAAAGTGATCTTTAGAATACTGGATCCCTTATAGTCGGCTATTTTGAATCTGATGAGTGTAATACAGAGCCCATATGGTAGCCGTTCTATCAGCTGGACCTGTAGCTCATCACACATGTCATTTCCTGTGGTTCACTGAGTTTTGTACTATTAGCTGCCTTCCATTACGAGGCATTGAATGCCTTAAAACATGTACAAAAGCATTTCAGGCCTGCTAGTGCTCAGTTAGTCGCCACTTCCATAGCTCTGACTCGAGAAGTGAGTGTAGGTTTTATATCTGTAGGTTTTTTAAATGTCATTTTTGTTGAATTTCACTTCCTGAGGTGCGAGACGGTGTTTTCCGAGGCTGTTTAGGAAACGATGGAATTTGACGGAAATGATTCATTGTGTCTTGGTCTCTCAGTGTGAATCATGATTCATCTGTGAAATGAGTGTTTCAAAAAAAACCACTGTGCTTGCTGTAACGTACTCTTGTCCTCAACAGTACTATTTGATAGAAGAGTCCACGGCAAGAGTACACGAGAATGCACTTGAAAAGGGTGTCCTTCTCGCAGAACGCCAAATATGACTTTCAGTGACATCATCATAACGTGCGGTATATGACATATGTTGCCGGATCAACAATCGGAGGCATCGTTCAAACTTCTCTGTAAATATGTCTGTACTAATAGTGACGCGTCAGTGCTTCACCGTTCATTTTAAAGCCCTCTCTGTTGACATGGTTGGTATCAGAAAACATTTTTATTTGTTGGTTTTATTGATTTTTTTTCTTTTATTTTCAGTTATGAATGGGGTCAGAAAAGACAATAAAAGATAAATGTTTGGTAAAGTTTTTAGTGCTTTGTTTTCAATTCTCAATATTTTATAATATGTAACAATAAAGATTGTAGTGTACAAATCCACATTTATAATGTATGTATGTTATAATGCAATAAAGAAAAACAAAGTATTATATTAAATGCTGGATTCGTGTGTTCATGTGGGCGTTTTGAGGGGGAAAATGAGGTGTTCACATGAAGGCTGCTCAAAATCGAATGCAGCATAAAATCTATTAATACACTGCTTTAGTTTAGACGAAACTGTTCATTCATGTTCAGTGCATCGCAATTTCATTATTAGACATTTTGCAGCTTTGATGCTGCTTTGGTTTTGTCTTAATGTCATGTAAACATATACAGTTGAAGTCTGAATTATTAGCCCTCCTGTTTATTTTTTTCCCCCAATTTCTGTTTACCGGAGAGATTTTTTCAACACATTTCTAAACATAATAGTTTTAATAACTAATTTCTAATCACTGATTTATTTAATCTTTGCCATGATGACAGTAAATAATATTTTACTTGATATTTTTCAAGACACTTCTAAACAGCTTAAAGTGCCATAAGAAGGCTTAACTGTGTTAATTAGGTTAACTAGGCAGGTTAGGGTAATTAGGCAAGTTATTGTATAAAGATGGTTTGTTTTGTAGACTATCGAAAAAATATAGCTTAAAGGGGCTAATAATTTTGACCTTAAAATGGTTCTTAAAAAAATAAAATCTGCTTTTATTCTAGCCGAAATAAGACTTTCTCCAGAAGAAAAAATATTATGAGACATACTGTGAAAATTCCCTTAAACATCATCAATTCCATTAAACATCTGTTAAACAGCATTTGAGAAATATTTAAAAAAAAAAGAAAATCAAAGGGGCTAATAATTCTGACTTCAACTGTATATATAAATAATAATATCTATGTATCTATGAATATTATTTTTAAAGTTATTTTTACCAGTAAGTCATTTCACGAGTTGGCTGGATGCTTTAGTATTTATGTGATGCATTTTCTTTTTTCACTTATGTAAAAATTCATAATTTTATATTTAGAATGTATAATTTTGCAGCTCTGAAGCTGCTTTAAATGTGCTGTATGTAAGTTTTTGACTCTTGTAAAGCATAAAAATATGTTTGCAGATATTTAAGAAACATGCTAAGTGAACATTCTTGTTTGTCTGAATAAGTCAGATATTCTGCTTTAAACGTGTGTTCTGCGCCAGAACGTCTGTCTTTGTTTTGGTCCCTTTAATCCGGCCAGTGCACGTTTAGCCTATTTTATTTCAGCACCCTGGGTTGCCTTGGTGAGATTCATTCAGTCATGATGGCTCTCAAAGCATACATTCACGACCGAAAATTCGCCCTCCGGTGGACAGTAGCAGCCTTCAAAATGAGGCACAGATTCAGAGTTCCACATGAGGCAAATAGCATAAACATTACAAACGTAAACATTAGGTGAGCAGGTTACATTTTAAGCCCGTAACCTAACAACATGCTACATGATGACATTTGCAGTGATACGCAATTGGACGTGACAGAAACTTAAATATAGCCATTTAGAAGCACAGAATAGTGCACCTACTGCACTCCAATGAAAGGGTACGGTTTATAATATAATTAATACGGTTTCCAATTTCCAATACATATTCAACTACATGCTGAATCACTGATAATTGTTGGCTTGCACAGTTGTAAAGTTCAATTTCAAACAGTTTATTTTATTTTCAAGATCTGAGGTGAACTATCTCCTGCTGCTTAAATGGCAATACATGTCATGTAAAATGGCCTTCAAATCCACATTATTAGCAATTAACACTGAACAAAACCCACAAGGTGTACCTGAGGTGGCCACTGTCAGTTTTCTGTTGTTCAGTTGCAAGAAATCACATCTTAATTGGTGTCGTCAATCTGGCAACCCGCTCCCTGCTCATGCATGTTTTGAACTAGGGGTGCGATATCTAGTTCAACCACTGGGTGTCAAACTTACATTCATTCATTTTCGGATTAGTCCCTTTATTAATCTGTGGTCGCCACAGCGGAATGAACCACCAACTTATTCAGCATATGTTTTTTAAGCAGCGGATGCCCTCCCATACCCACTCATTCACACTCATACGCAATGGACAATTTAGCTTACCCAATTCACCTATACATGTCTTTGGACTTGTAGGGGACACCGGAGTACCCAGTGGAAACCCACGCAACCACAGGGAGAACATGCAAACTCCACACAGAAATGCCAACTGACCCAGCCGAGGCTCGAACCAGTGACCTTGCTGTGAGGCGAAAGTGCTACTCACTACGCCACCGTGGCACCTGTCAAACTTACATACTGCAATACAGCATTTTAAACCATTCTTCCTGAGTATATTTACAAATTCATTATTAAATATAATATTTTTTGTAGCTCTAGATGATATATGATATAGGCCATGTTATATTTGTATTATAATTCACAATTGTATTATTAAAAACGAATAGGCTGATGTTGCAGTTCTGATTCTCTTTTTAATTTTGTGTAAAGTAAATGAAGCATCAGCGTTTTTCTAAAAGTGTAGGCTATTTAATAATATCTCATGTTATTTATTTATAATAATGAATAACTTCTGCAACTGTAATCCTCGCTGTGCAGCAGCAAGCAAATCTGTGAAATATCCAGCATCTTTGCCTCTTTTTTTCAATATAAACTCGATTATAAAAAGACTAATTGAAAGTCTAAAACACTTACAAATGTATTTAATTCCCCAGATCGACTGTATCGATTAGCTCGGCGTCTTCCAGCAGTCTGACGAGGCGGAAAGAGGAGCGGTGGAACCACACAGCGCCATTGTTTCCAGTCGAAGAGCGAAGGCAATAGGACAGGAAGTTCCATGGCTAGATGCAGTGTGTGTGTAAATGTGTGTATAAACGAGTGTGTGTGTGTGTGTGTGTGTGTGTGTTGTGTTGTGCGTGGATGGATAACCACATACGGACACAAAGAGTAGCGATCATTTGAGCAGCACCCCAGAGGCTCAGACACCACTTTCTGACAGCATCACCACCGTCACATTGAGAAGCAGGAATCCTCCACTGATGACATTTAAGCAGGTAATAAAGCACGCGCACGCTACGATGACTGCTCTCTAAACCACATTAATAACCGCGTTAATAAAGCGTTTATTAATGCTGACAGGCTGATGCATGCGTGAGTTGAACAATCCGACGTTTTATTTGATTATTTCGGTTGTGTATCGCAGCGCGTGCTTGTGATGTTAGATGTTTGTGTGTGTGCACGAGCTCCCTGTGCTGCAGTGGCCGGTTTATAGGAGCAGCGTGTTTTAGTGCACTTCACAAGCTCACTGGTTAGTAACCGGTGCAGTTTGACAGACAGCGCGGGGAACACCCGTCTCAGATGTGCGTCCTCTTTTATTTGCATGATGTTAATCTCGCTCGCTCGGCGGTCATTTGCATTTGAATGGCTCTAGATTTGTTGGTGTTTGTGAATCGGTTGCCCTGTGTCATTCCCGACCGGCGCGCGCGTCACTGTCGCGCGATTAACGGGGTTACTAGAGTTCACACGCGGTGCTGGGCTGTTTCCCTCTGTTTAGCCGCTGAGTGGGGTTTTACTCATGCACAGCAATTGACATTAGTCATGATTTATGTAAGTCCAACTCCATTTGGGTCTAATGTGTCAGGCTTACATGTTCCTGTTACTAGGGGATGTTTTTATTTGCTGATGTTGATGACTGAGGTAAAGTTGGCTTTATATTCGCACATTCAGCCTTTCTTCTTAATAATATCATTCAAGAAATGTATTATTTACAAATTCTAAATGGGGAAATCACATTAGCAGGAAATTGACTGTCAATGTACACTGTTCACAGTCAATTAAACAGTGCTAATATTTGAAGTCATGTTTACATGCGATTTCAGACTGAATATTCAAAGTACAGTATAGTCCCTGTTTAAAAATGAACGAATGTGTCAATATAAAAGCAGATTACCTTAACATGTTGATGGGGTTTCATTTTGTGAAGTGTTGAAAACAAATTTCTGGGGGAGGAGGAGGAGAACATGGCTAACATTTGGTCCGCACTAGGCATGGGATGATAACCGTTTTCAAGGTATACCACGGTTTGGAAAAGTCAAGGTTTTCATACCGCCAAAATTTGCTGCTATACCATTCCTAAGGTATGTGTAACATTTTTTTATTTACAATTTATTTGTTGTTTTTTAGGTGTAAATTGTAAAGACATCTGTGTTTTTGAAACCAACGAAGACCGCAGAAGTCAATGATTCACGTGATTTTTTTAGCCTGACATGTTTACTGCCGCAAAATATTATAAATGTTTCTCAAAATAAAATATATTGTGTTCAAAGGGAGAAAATGTTTTGTTTTTTTAGCCAGACATTTAAAAATAATATATTTTAGAGCAGTAAACACAATATCGTCATACCGTAAAACCGTGATCTAAGGTTATCATACCGTCAGAATCTTATACCGGCACATGCCTAGTCCGCACCCGGGTTCGTTTGACGTCATAGTACGGTACGTTTAGCTAGTGTGAACACGTCCGCCTGAAAGAGGTGGTCTGGGGTACTGTTCACGCGAACTCTGCTCCGGTACACTTCTGATATGAATGCAATCGTACCAAATAACAGAAGTGAACCGCTGTTGATGACGTATAATTCGGTCGACGCGTCTCAGTCGCGATAGACAAGACATTTCCAAGATGAGCGGGAAGGGTTCAATATGGACATCTGAAGAAAGCGAAGATTGAGTAAAAGGAGAACGAAGTTGATGTGCGTATGTCTTTCCATTTTGCCACTTTCGTGACTTTCACCTAGCAACAGCCGTAAACAAAACAGCAGCTCAATGACGCAAGCGTACCGGGGTGCTGAAGGAAAAGAGGCAGTAGCTGCGTCCCAAATGACACACTATACACTATGCACTATGTACTTTTGCACTTACACACTCAACAGCATAGTAAATGTATGTGGTGTCCTCCCAAATAGAACACTAATGGCTTTTTTACTAAGCGGAAATTCAATTAGTTTCCCAGAGGATCTTTGACGGTTGCCAAATTAATGAAATAAATGACAAAAATACCAAATAATACCTGTCATGAGTAATACCGCATTCACCATCGGGAGGCGCTATAATCACTCTCGTAGGAGAATTTTGCTTTCACAGTCCAAAATAAATAAAGTTATCCAACATTTGCGCCCGATAGCTCCGCCCCTTCCGTTACGTGCGCAAAGCTGCAGTCGTTAAGTGTGTGAAGTGTCCATCATTACACACTTCATATTACCGGTCGAATGAGTGCATCATCCAGGTAATTAAAGTGCGCTTATTATTTTTAGAGTTTTCAGTGTGAACGCACTACTTACACTATTTATACTACAAAATGGCACAGAATAGTGCATAAGTATGCGATTTGGGACGCAGCTAGTGTGAACACAAACCAACCGAGGAGGTGGCAAGGAGAGACAATCGAACTTGGGTCTGGTCCAGGCAATTGAACCAAGTGTGAAAGCACCCTCAGTCTATTATTTAATCAGCATAAGACCAAACCCCTATAGATAACCGTTTTCAAGGTATACGGCGGTTTGGAAAAGTCAAGGTTTTCATACCGCCAAAATTTTCTGTTATACCGTTCCTAAGGTATGTGTTAGATTTTTTTATTTACATTTTGTGTGTGTGTGTGTGTGCGTGCGTGCGTGCGTGCGTGCGTGCGTGCGTGCGTGCGTGCGTGCGTGCGTGCGTGCGTGCGTGCGTGTGTTTAGGTGAAAGTTGTAAAGACATCTATGTTTTTGAAACAAATGAAGACAGGAGAAGACAATGATTCACTTGAATTATTTAGCCTGACATGTTTACTGCCGCAAAATATTTTAAATGTTTCTCAAAATAACATATATTGTGTTCAAAGGGGGAAAAAGGTTTTGTTTCTCAGCCAGATATTTAAAAAGAATATATTTTAGAGCAGTAAACACAATACCGTCATACCGTGAAATACCGACGGCCCATGTCTATTAGAGATAAAGGTCTATAGCTCTGCATACAATGACTTTATCATGCTGGAGTTTATAGCCACTTTACTTTACTTCAGGATGCATAAATGACGCTCTGTAGGTCTATTGGAGACATTAATAAACATTCCTAGCAAGTCTAATAAATGTTGGAGACATACTTGTTACATAAATGCACTAAATCACACTTCAGCAGCGTTTATTTGAGGGTGTGCAAGAAGTTGTGTACACAAACAGAGGAAATCGGCGCGCAAGCAAAGAGACCCGCATGCTCATATCACATAAATGCAATCTCGACTTGTAATACTTCGCTCGCGACATTTGTCATTGAAATAATGCCATAGATAGTTGGTATAACTGCCGCCACAGATGGAAAAAATCCTGGAGGAAACACTGAGATGTATCCTCAGATGTATCCATGACACTACTCTGTTACTATATTAGATGCAACCTTACTTGCCTTGCGTTTAATCTGATACCTGGTGTTAATTAAACCTAACGCTATTACTTCACACCTGAGGAAGATAACATCAGCCTCATCCAGTGTCTAGATTGGGGCCATGTAGTCGCATTGTTGTTGGGCAACTTGGTTTCTCTCGATTAGAATGTGGGTCAGAGGTTTTTAGCAGTGACGCCTTGACATTATCCTCTTAACAGCTCCCCGCTTCCTTTGGACAGCGAACAGAGCATATCTATCTTCTGGTTTGTGAAAAGGGCTTGAATGACGTGGCTTTGATATTGTTTGTTTCAGCCGCAGGAATTTGTTTGTGATGGCCGCTCAGCTATTTCAGGCTAGTCAGGGTCAGGAGGTTTGAGATGGGATAGTAGTGTTTTGGTGCAAATGATAGAAATGCCATCAAGCGGATCAGTGGTGAGAATCATAATGTGAATGTCAAATGCCATTTTTACTTCAGTTGGGTTGTCATAGAAATCAAGATCACAGCAATACAACTGAATACATCTGGGGTTTCATCTACAGGTTGCTGATTTGCTGTTTTGTTGACCACAATGCTGGAAAAGGTCTGAAGAAAAGCTATAAAGTGCTTTTGAATCAGAAAGGAAAAGGCAGTAACTTTACAATCTAAACATTTCTGGCTTAAAGTGCAAGGTTCTTTCACCATTTCTACTTGGGGAATAGTGAGGTTATATCTATTTCTTGACATCAGTGATTCGCATGGGCAGCCCGGTTCTCTAGAGTAACCTGAAACTTGAATGAATAAAAGATTATACATGCCCAAATTGGCCAGAGTTGTAATTTCATCACATTACTTTATTGCACTTCTTATGTAACGGTAATTACAGTACATGTCTGATTAATAACAAGGTACTAACTCTGAACTTACTCACAAACTTTCCTTCATTTTCTTGTCGGCTTAGTCCCTTTATTAATACAGGGTCGCCACAGCAGAATGAACCGCCAACTTATCCAGCATTTTGTTTCACGCAGCGGATGCCCTTCCAGCTGCAACCCATCACTCGGAAACATCCACACATTCTCATTCACACACATACACTACAGACAATTTAGCTTACCCAATTCACCTGGACCGCATGTCTTTGGACTTGTGGGGGAAACCGGAGCACCCAGAGGAAACCCCACGCGAACACTGGGAATAATGATAAGGATACTAAGGATAAGTGTTGGCTCTCTACAGAACAAAAATGGTTGGTTTTATTTTAATTTATGTTTTTGCATTTATGAAGAAAAAGCTTTGTTATGGATGTGACACTTTTCTGTTATGGATGTGACGAATGTGCAATTTCCACTTGTGAGATTTTGGTAAATCAAATATAATTGTTTGAAAACATTGACCGAGACATTTTTGAGTATTTGTACAGCACTGTAAAATACAAGGATACGCAAGATTAAAAAAAAAAAAAAGATTAGAAGGATTTCACTATATTGATGCCAACTTAATTTTTTCATGGCAAGGTTGACATAAATAATATAAAGTGATATCTATAAGAATGGTAAGAGAGATCCACTTATCACTGAAAATGTTGTCTTTGCCCAGAAAACGCGACACAATAAATGTGTTTATTGGGTCTAGTGTCATGCCTTGCGCTATTCTGTAGTTAGCAGTGCATTATGGGATTTGTTGTTCGTTCATTCACATTAGGACATTAAGTCCACAGGTTTGTGTCTTTTGACTTTCTAAGCCGCTCATAGGATGACTGACTTAAGAGTGTAAACACTGGTTTGTTGGCGTTGAGGAAACCTTTGTAGACATTACTCTATCTATTATGGCTGTGGAGTAGGGCTGTGCAATATAGACAAAATAATCATATTGCGATTTTTGGAACAAATATTGCGATTGCGATTTTGTCAACTGTTTTTGCTTTTTCAAACAAGCTACATACACGCATTTTAAATGTGTTTAGTGCACAAGAAGTGCATAACAAAACATTTCATAATGAAATAACATAGTATTCAGTTTAATAAATAAAACTGGTATAAAATTGTCTTTAAAACAGACAACATTAAATAAATGAAGATGAACTAACCTCACCTCTTGTTAAAAACATACTGTACACAGTAGTACTAACTGCTTGATAAACAAAACTGTAATAAATTGTCTTAAAAACAGACAACATGAAAAAATAAAGATTTACTAAACTCAGTTCCTGCCATAACAATAAATAAAAACCAACATAAATCAAAACCACCTATTCGGTTTTCTCACTCAACTTCGTCATGCGCGGAGTGAACTCTGAATGGTAAACATATTAAGATCATGCACAAAAGAATAAAAAAGAGAATAAAAATCTAAATAAATTAATAGATAAAATTGCAGTCTTGCGCAATTTAGAAAGTGCATGTGCTGAAATCGCAATAAAAAAAAAAAAAAAAAAATATTCGCACAGCCCTAATGTGGAGTTCATAGAAATCCCTTTTTGAAGCATTGACTTCAGTTTAGTAGTTAACAAGGTTAACATTTTTTAAAATAAAGAAATGCAGACAAATCAGAAACAGCATAGATGTGCTAGAAAAGTAATTTTAGGTGTACTTTTCCTTTAAGCAAAATGTGTTTTCACCAATTGTTGAATGAATTCTTAGAAGTGTTTGTTTGTTTTTTTTGTAGGTGTAAAACACAGATAATATTTTAGATTTAGGCATCTTGACCTCATTTGCAATCCAATAAGCTGCTCTGATCTAATATGGCTTGTAATGTATATGCTTTATGGTACATAACTTATCAGGCAAAGTCTGTGAAAGATGCTGAAATACACTATACACAGGACGTTGTGCATTCAATATTATGTGTACTCTCTGCCCAGGTTTTCATTGATTACAGTACAGCAACCAAAGATCAACTCGCAGCACACAAATATAATAGAAACCATAATTATCCCCGCTTTCAGATGTTGATCAATTGCCTACCAAAAAGTCAAGACCTTAATTTATCTTCCTCAGATTCGCTATTTAGTTTGACTCTCTTCCTTCTTGCTATCTTCAGATTTCCCAGGTGGTCATAAAATCAGAAAGGTGATTTATTATTTGTCCTATTTTTTCCTGTGTATGGAATCGAGGAGCGTTGAAGTATTTACAGAGACCAAGCCAGGGTCTTTCATTCGAGAAACCCCCATCATTGCACATAAATGCTTTGGATGCCGTAATGCTGACCTATCTGAAATTGGTTGAATTGAGGAAGCTGAGTTTAACACAGGTATACAAGGTTCACCTGCATAGCATAATCAAAGACAGACTGACTTCAAAATGAAAGCAGACAGAGGAAATAATGAGATAACTTGAGCAAGAGAAGCAGGACGTATATAGAAAAGGATCCGCTCTAAGTACTCTGTTGTGTGACGTGTAGGCCCGTGGTGCATTGTGTTCTTCATTTCTGCCAGTAATGCAGTTGTGCAGTCATGGCTTGGGGTCAAAACCTGCCTAATCGTTTCATCACCACCTCATCTAAAGTAGACTTGGGGCACAGTCGACCTTGGATACCAAGAGATCTGCGTCAAAGCCATGTAGAAGCTTGCTTACCATGCTGCAACGCCCACAAGACACCAGAACCATACCGTAATGTATCATGCCTCGTGTGCAAGGGCAGTTTGGCCCAAAAGGCTCCTCCTGGTGGCTAAAGGAAGCTACCACCGTCCTGTCCCACTTAGCTCAATCCTGTCCATTCCAGCCTTGCTTGAGGTTGATGTAAATGCAATGTGACTTATCCAGGGTGCTGTTCCAGAGTGCTAATCATTGGTAATCTAATCCAGAGGAGATTAGAGAAGAGGAGGGGACAAAGGATGCTGAGAACGTCTCTCTCTGGCTTAACTATGTCCACGCTTTGTTGTAAGACTGATGCGTCTTCCTAAGGATTCACCATCTTCAACTAAGTTTGAGGTTTCAGGAAGACAATCGGTAACAACATCCAGTTGGAGTTCAGCGTTGGTTTGGATATCTTACCTTTTATGTGGTCTGGTGGCGTGGTTTTTAGTGGCATCATCTTTTTTCTTTGCTCCTATTTGCATCATCCTAAAGGCGTTCTCCTTCTCTGGGATTAGCATTAGCATGTGGCTGTAGCCCGAGTGAGACTGATTCTGGCAACAGTTTGATTGGAATTCTGGGCCAAATATTTTCAGGAGCACTTTCTGCTGTTTGACTCCTCCGTCTCCGAGCTTGTCAGGAACAGAACTGCCTTTCTTTCTTCAGACCAAACTAGAGGAAGCTAATTTCGTAATTGATTTGCGTTAAAGGCCGTCACCAGAAGCGGAGATGCTGAATCAGGGGGCTGTGATGATCTTCACGGGGGTCTGTGGGGCGTTAGTGGTCATGGCAGTGGCCTACTACGCCTACTGGTGAGTTTGGCTAATGGTCATCCAAAGCAACAGTGGATTGATTAGGCCACCTGCTACTTATGTAAAGGGTTATTGGATTGGCCACAGGGAAAGGTCAAGTGAGAGACTTCTTGCCTAAGTCTTTAATTTGTTAGTTTGGAGTTATTTGCACTTCTGTCTTATTTGTGTGTGATTAGGGCACTAGGATGACCACCTGTTGCTGAATTGTCCTGACAAAGGCAGGATAGTGCCTCCTTTATCTCAAATGTCATTTTTGTGTGTAAAATAGGGAGGACCAAACCTTGGAAAGCTACCATCCTGCAGGCTTCACACTTGCCAATTATTATCAACATTAATTAACCCTAAACACTTTGATTAACTAGTTTAGCTGTGTTAGATTGGGGTTAGAGCTTAAATCTACATGATGGTAGCTCTCAGGTAGCAGGGTTAGAGACTGTGTAAAGCTTTTCAGAGAGTCAAACTGTTGGACTAGATGTATCTGGAAACTGAACTGCTGTCAAAGGTTACCATCTCAAGTGCAACCTAGCTTCTTCTTCCATATATCATTTAACACTCTCTGAGGTTTCTCCACAAACTTGTAATCTACCTTCTTTTTAGGAGCACATTTTGAAAACGATGGCCCCAGGCTGTCTGGTGCAGGCCAGACAGCTGTTTCCACCTAAGCTGGTTGATCCCTACATCTATAATCCTCCACCCTATCTCATTTTATATTGCCATGTATTCCTCGCACTAGCAATAAAATGAATGAGGAACAAGATATGAGCTAAAGTATATCAAGTTTCTTTTGGCATGTGGCAGCAACCTAAACTTAAGTGTTGTTTTTATAATCAAAACCAAAATAATAAATCATTTATTAGTGTTGCCTTTGCATGTTCTCCCCGTGTTCGTGTGGGTTTCCTCCAGGTGCTCCGGTTTTCCCCACAGTCCAAAGACATGTGGTACAGGTGAATTGGGTAGGCTAAACTGTCCGTAGTGTATTAGTGTGTATGGATGTTTCCCATAGATGGGTTGCAGCTGGTAAGGCATCCGCTGCATAAAACATGTAATAGATAAGTTGGCGGTTCGTTCCGCGGTGGCGACCCCAGATTAATAAAGGGACTAAGCCGAAAAGAAAATGAATGAATGAATATTAAATCACTTATTAGTGTTGCCTTTGTATGTTCTCCCTGTGTTCTCGTGGGTTTCCTCCAGGAGCTCCGGTTTCCCAAAGACATGTGCTGTAGGTGAATTGGGTAAGCTAAATTGTCCGTAGTGTATGTCCTGGTCCTCCAGGTTGGGGGTTGAGCATTGGGCTATCAACCCACCCCATAAAAAAATAGATCTTGTGAAACACCAATATGATGCTGCTAAGTATCAACTTCGATATAAAATGGCACTGGGAGTAAGGAAGTATGTATGTATAAGTGTTGCCATTTCTGTTCAATTTTCAAAGGAACAAAGAAATGAGATTTTTGGCAGAATGTTAATAACAAAAACAGGGAATATGGAATAGGAGATGGTAAAAAAAACACATTTGATAAATATTTTAGAAGCCACTTGAAAACATTTGAAATATTTGTGAGAGAAACTGGAACATTGACTATCACATAAATTCAAACACAGACATGCCGTTTCAAATTTGAGATATTTAAAGTGCTAGTTCACACACAAAAAACCTAAATTGGCTTCAGATTTACTCACCCTGAAGTATTTCCAAAGCTTAAATATTTTTTTCCTTTCACAAAAGACGATATTTGGAATAATAATGTGGGATCCACTAAATCCAAAGTAGGAAAATGAATGAGTTTCGGTTAATACATTTTCTTTTTGGCTTAGTCCCTTTAATAATCCGGGGTCGCCGCAGTGGAATGAAATGCCAACTTATCCAGCATATGTTTTACGCAGCGGATGCCCTTCCAGCTGCAACCCATGTCTGGGAAACATCCATACACACTCATTCACAAACATACACTATGGACAATTTCATAGTTCATAGTAGGCATATGGACAATGCCTACCCAAGTCACCTATACCGCATGTCTTTGGACTTGTGGGGGAAACCGGAGCACCCGGAGGAAACCCACACAACCACGGGGAGAACATGCAAACTCCACACAGAAATGCCAACTGACCCAGCCGAGGCGCGAACCCGTGACCTTCTTGCTGTGAAGCGATCGTGCTACTCACTAGGCCACCGTGGCGCCGAAGTAAAAGAA
Organism: Danio albolineatus; assembly: GCA_903798035.1. Classification (NCBI taxonomy): domain Eukaryota; kingdom Metazoa; phylum Chordata; class Actinopteri; order Cypriniformes; family Danionidae; genus Danio; species Danio albolineatus. The sequence goes on from CAIGQQ010004000.1 coordinate 2,913,180, forward strand.
GACCAATAAAGATTGGTGTGAAGTATTCTCTTAAAATTGGTCTTAAACCAGAACTAGGCCTGTCACGATATCTATTTTGTATTGTACGATATATTGCTCCAAAATATATTGCGATAAACGATATTATTGTCATTTTAAGACCATTTTATGCCAGAATGACAATAAAATATCATCATAATGCAAGTACACTCTTCCAAAGAACACAGATTTCATTTTTAAGAATATTGAATTAAGTTATATTCATTTTAGCAGTTTAATAATTAGGCATTGGAATCAGAATGTAAAAATGCATGTCTATAACAAATAGTAATAAATGTTAACAAAAACGTGCAAGGTAAAAAGTAACAGGGGCTGGGAGATCTGCTACCAGATCTATCTTTAGTTGTCAGACACCCATATAAAAATATACTCAAGTAATTTACAGTAAATACTATAATGTTTTTTTAACCATACCGACACCTTCAATAGGGATATAATATTGATAGAATTGTTTTTTTAATCTATGGGCGATTATATATTGCATCACCAAAAATTATTGTGGTCATGTTCATGTGTTGTGCGATAAGTCGATATATTGATTATTGTGACAGGCCTAACCAGAACAATGATGCATGAATTAATGGGCTTTGACCTGGTTGTAGAAGACTACAATTGTGTATTTTTTACTTCAAGACAACACCAAACAGCTGTTGATAATTTGTCTCAAAATAACTTTCCTCACATCAGTTGCACATTCAGTGTGTCTGATGTGTGAAGTGCTAATGATTGGTGGGATGGGGTGAATCATGCAGTGGAGTAGTAGTTTGCCGTTGTTCAAATTTCTCATTGGCTGAGACTGGTTAGCTCTGACAAGTTGATCAGGTGATCCTTCAGCATGCACACACACACAGAGACACACATTCCCCCTGATACATGACTAGTGCAACCCATTACTGTCATTAGGGGGTTATTGGCATTCAAAGCACATTGGCATTCAAAGCCATTGTCTTGTTCACCAACACACACACACACACACACACACACACACACACACACACACACACTTTGGTAAGACTCCAAAGTTTACCTCAGTTCATGCAGTAGTGGCTTGGAGGACAGAGTTCAGCTCTTTCCTATCCCACCCTCTCTCTTTTTGCTTCTTTAATCAGTCTGTCCAAACTGAAGGCAGATTTATTTAACTTAACAAACTCCCTGTGGATCTACAGTTAAGGTTGGTGCTGCTTTTTTTCCTGTTTGTCTCGGCTGATGTGTTGTTAGAGGAATCTACTGCATACGTTTAAACATTTACTTGCTGCCCCTATGGTGAAATGTTGTTTTGTGTTTGCTTGAAATGGCGGTAAATTGATTTGACAGATTTACTGTTCTGCTAAATGCTAATTCACAGCAATCATTGACTTTCTGACCGCTTGTATGCATGTAGCAGATAAATTAGCTGAACTATTACAGTGTGGGTGAAGTTGTTACTTGTCTGTGCAAAACTTGCTGAAGGTCATCTAGGTGGTTGCAAAGGACAATGTTATTTTGGCTAGTTGGTCCATGACACAAAAATGTTCTCTTCGCATTTGGGTCAGTTACAACTTCAATACCAGCTTCAATATCAATACTGAATCTTTACTTAAGGTAATAAAGTGACCTAAATCATTCAAGCAAACAAGTGCTGTACATAGATGTCGACGTAATTTGCCAGCTTTTTTGTAGCTAATTAATTTAGTTCCTTTTTAAGGAAAGAAAACTGTGTAACTGTATACTTTTCAAATTCAAAATCAAAGTTCTTTATTTCAGTTCCCCTAAATATGCATTCACACTGCTGCAGGCAAGAGCGTCAAAGCTCTGCACATCGCCCTGCCAACAAAACGCATGCTTTCTAGCGTAAAAAATTTGCACGGCTTTTATCAAATTCATTTAATCATGGAAGATAAAGTTGTGTGTGGTGTGGCTTTGCTCCATATGTTTGAAACAGCAAGCAGCATTCTGAAGCAGCAATACTGTTTTGTACTGTCGCTATAATTAGTATGAGATTCACGTTTTTTTGTGTGTGTGTGTCTGTGTGTCCAAAGTATAATAACATTAATTTACATCAGTAACTCGTCAGTAACTTTTTTATTTATTTATGTCTGTGTCTCTATAAGAAAACGGTAAATAATTGTAAATCCGGCGAGTTGGCGACCGCAATAATCAAACTCTTGGTAGCAACACGTTCACAGGAATCCTGGACTGGTGTTGGACTTTAACAATCCGATCTGTTGTCGCCGAACTGCATAATAGCACATTAACATTGAGTTGACTTAATTTCAACTCTTCTCTATGCTTACACCAGTGAAGAAGCGCCGCTTATTCCTGATTATCGCTGACAGCTCCCATTGAAAATGAATGGCTTCTGGCTATTTTGATGCTCTCGTTGCCTTTGGTGTGAACGTAATAAGAACCTTTTGCAACCATGTAGTCTTCTTCCACAAAATGTTGTTTATAGTGGAACAAGTGTCTTTAGATTATTGCAATGTTGACACACACAGGGTTATTTTAACAGCCCTTCACTGAAAAGTTCTTTGTGGAACCCGATTATTCTTCTATCCCATCACACCCCCTTTTTTAAGCCTTTTTATATTTATGCAGCCATATAGCAGGTTGTTTTTGTATATTTATATATCTATGTCATTAATCTTTATTGGCCCATTTATATTATTATTAATTATTATGAACTCTTCAGATGCATGAGAGTTGGACCAAACAATGTTCCAGATTGAGATCAGAATCATCATTAATCTTTTCAAGGCATTAAATCTTATGACTTTCCTAATCCATCATAAACATTTTGGTAGTAGCTTGCCACAACAGAGATATGCATTTACCGGCCACTTTGTTAGGTACATCTTTTTTAGCACCGGGTTGGACCTGCTTTTGCCTACAGAACTGCCTTAATCCTTTGTGGCATAGATTTAACAACTGGAAATATTCTTCAGAGATTTTGGTCTATGATCTATTTTGGTCTAGATTTTTGACATGATAGCATCACACAGTTGCTGCAGACTTGTCGGCTGCACATCCATGATGTGAATCTCCCATTCCACCACATCCCAGAGGAGTCATCCTGTCTATTGGATCGAGATCTGGTGACTGTGGAGGCCATTTGAGTACAGTGAACTCATTCTCATGTTCAAGTAACCAGTCTGAGATTATTCGTGTTTTATGACATGGCACATTATTCTGCTCAAGGTAGCCATCAGAAGATGGGTATACTGGTCATAAAGGTGATGTACTGTATATGGTTAGCAACAATACTCAGGTAGGTTGTCGTGTTGGCACGATGCTCAATTGGTACTAATGGGCCCAAAGGCCTGTTTACACTAGTACGTTTTCGTTTTAAAACGCATAAGTTTTGCTACGGTTACGCCATCCGTCCACACTACGCCGGAGTTTTCGAGGTGCGAAAACGGAGCGTTTTGAAAACGCTGGAGAGGCTGTTTTCATTCTAAAACGCTCCTGCTGCGTCTCAGTGTAGATGGAGGGAAACTGATATCTTTGAAAACGGAGGCGTGGCTGCTGAGATTCGCTACGTGATTGGGGCTTTGGGTCATTGCGTATCCTTTACTTATTCGTCAAGCGCACGTGGCTATAACGTCACCGGCAGACGGCAGACCAGCCTTCGCTGTAAACACTGTATTTTCGATAGCCATGGATGTTTTATATTCATTTGTTACTTTAAGTAACAACTCGACCTCGTCGTCTGTCCACAAAAAGACCTCTCTTGCTTTCTTTGCCATCGCGTTCATCGTTAAACCAGCGTTTGTTGACTAACAATAACCAAATGCCGAGCGAGACACATGCCTCCTGTTTATACTTGAACGTGCATGCCCAGAGTGCGCGAATGGTCACGTGATATATGTTTCTGGTGGCGTAGTGAAGACGGAGATCTGTTAAGACGCTGGGTGAAACGCTAGTGTGGACGCGGATCATTTTCATGCTAAAATGCCGTTTTAAAACTAAAACGCACTAGTGTAAACGGGGCCAAAGTGTGCCAAGAAAATAACCCCCACACCATTACACCACCACCACCAGCATGAACCGTTGATGCAAGGCAGGATGGATGCATGCTTTCATGTTGTTGACGCCAAATTCTGATCCTACCATCTGAATGTGGCAGTAGAAATCAAGACTCATCATACCAGGTAGCTTTTTTGTCCAATTTTAGTGAGCCTGTGCGAGTTGTCGCCTCAGTTTCCTGTTCTTAGCTGACAGGAGTGGCACCCAGTGTGATTCCACTATATCAGCAGTTTCTGAAATACTCAGACCAGCCCGTCTGGCACCAACAACCATGCCACTTTCAAAGTCACTTAAATCACCTTTCTTCCCCATTCTGATGCTCGGTTTGAACTGCAGCCGTTCGTCTTGACCATGTTTACATGCCTAAATGCATTGAGTTGCTGCCATATGATTAGCTGATTAGAAATTTGCGTTAACAAGCAGTTGGACCTAATAAAGTGGCCGGTGTGTTTAAATTCACAATACACAATATACTGAGCTCTCAGATCATATTGAATCTCGCATGAACCATTAGGCCAAAGTAATCTATTCCACACAAGAGCTTTGCACTTTGAAATGATATTAGTTGGCATAATAGGGCGGTTTACTCAACTGAATTTTGTTATCAGAGCAGGCACATGCTAACAGAGGAAACTGTATTATTAATCATGTCACCTGCAGGTTACCAGACGGCCAGCTAAAGCCGTTCTGCAGCATCAGATAAACCTGGAAGGAACATAGAGACTGGTTTTCGTGCAATCCTCTCTTTCTATTTGGTTAAGCAGTGCTTTAAAAGATTATTTGGCAAATGCATTTGCTGAAACGCCCATTTTGCTGGACTATCTGATATTAATCCAGTGCTTTCGCTTGCAGTTGTTGTCTTGTTATCGGATTAAGCCGTGCCGGGAGATTAAACCTCGATAAGCTTTCGAAATCGATTCGAAACTGGAGACCTTTGAATCCAATGAGAACGTTTATGCGATATCATTGAGCTCGGAGTAGGACGTTTGTACATGTTAAGTCACATTGAGAGACTGCCTTGTTATAATGGAGTGAGAGATACAGCAGTGCCACTGTATGAGAGAGAGAAATTGGAGAAGGTGGCTGGATTTCCTCCAACTGGGTGAGAGTGTGCTTGTGTTTGTGTGAGTATTTGCTGTTGCATGTGCAGCCTGTACTAGTGAATGTGGAATTTTGGGTGCCTAAGGGCCTGTGGTCATGAACTCTCGCCTACTTCACAGTGAAGCTTCGTATCTTGGAACAGGATGAGGAAGTAAAAATAAACGGGACTCGCTGTCGGTGACGGTTGCATTCACGAGTGAAGCTTTCAGGATTTTTCTAAACGTGCTCCGTCTTCTTTTCTTTCAGGTCGGTGGTACTAAGTGAAGGGCCGTGTAAAAGAGGGTTGTAGAGAAGAGCCCGCTGTGGTAAGTTAAATATCTTGACGTAGATATCTTGACTATGCTTTTGTAATGCATGTGGATCGACTAGCGCATATTCTGAGTCTATGCTACTCATGCAAACTCTTCTAGTAGTGTAATGTTTGCAACTTTTATATTGTATTCATGAAATAAGGTTACGGTAGTTAATGTGTTTAGTAAAACGAACAAACCATGTATAACACATTTATTACAGCATTTATTCGTCTTTGTTAACGTTAGTTAATGTAAATGAAGTTGTTCACTAGTGCATTTTAACTGCATTAACTAATTAATGTATTAACTAATGTTAACAAGCATGGATGTGGATTTTAATAATGCATTAGTAATTATGCAAACGGTGACCTATGAGTAGGGCCAGATGGAATCTGCAGACATTTTTTGCTATTTCTGCAGAGTATTTTGTTAAAAATCTGCAGATTTATGCAGAATTATTTTAGCAGTATCATAGCTAAAACCTTAATATGTATAATAAAAAGTAAAACCTTTTTAACTTTTATTTAATGATTACAATGCAAATCCAGTTAGATCCACTTTATTTGGTAAACAAAGCAAGTCTCTCATATAAAATGTCTACTAAAAGAAAAATATTAAGAAAAAGACTACAAAAAGTCTACAAAAGTGTCTACAAAAAGAAAATATTACTTTACAAACTGTTTTGTTAGTAAATCATATGAATATTTTAATATTAGTCAATATTCTTACTGAAATTTATTTAAACTGAATAAATATAAATGTACCGGTACACACATTTACACCAGTAAATAAACCGGATAAATGATGGGCTAAAAATCTGCAGAATTCTGCGCGCGCAGATTCCGTGTGGACCTACCTATGATGTTTATGTCAGTATACATTAGGGCTGTCGCAAAAAAATTCGCGATTTAAGCACATGCAACTTCTAAATCTCGAAAGGCTGCAATTATCTATCAATTTATTTAGATTTTTGTTCAGAATATGTTCTAAATAATTCATGTAATATGTTGACCAATCAGAGCTGATGCAGCACACCAGGCAATTGCTGAGCGGGAGAAAGATGTTAACCAATCACAGCTCAGAACCAATCGGAGAACTGAATAGGTGGTTTTGATTTACGTTAGTTTTTATTTATTATGACTGGAATTAAGGTTAATTCTTCTTTATTTGTTCATGTTGTCTGTTTTTAGGACAATTTATTACAGTTTTGTTTATCAAGCAGTCAGTACTACTGTGTACAGTATGTGTTTAACTAGAGCTGAGATTAGTTCATCTTAATTTATTTTATGTTGTCTGTTTTAAAGACGATTTTACTACAGTTTCATTTATTAAACTTAATACTATGTTATTTCATTGTGAAATATTTTGTTATGCACTTTATAAGCACTGAATCATTATAAGCACTTAGAATGTGTGTATGTAGCTTGTTTGAAAAAGCAAAAACTAACAAATTTTTTAAAATAATCGCAACATTCGTTCCAAAAAATTGCAATATGATTATTTTGTCCATATTGCACAGCCCTAGTATACTGTACATTAACTAATGGAATCTTATTGTAAAGTGTGACTGTAAATGTATTACTAAATAGCCGTCTGTGTTTGCCAGTGAAATAATGCTAAAAGCAATAACACTATCTAAAAGGAATAACAATAAAAGTGTACACCGTCATCAAAGCTCTCATTTAGTAAGAATTGACTTTTATCTGCATCACCGTAAATGTCACGATTTGAAGTAAGGCTGGACGATAATCAATAGTAAATAATCAATAGAGTGTGCAATAAAGCGTACGTCAATAACAATGATTAGCTCTGGAGATTTTTACTCAGTGTTTGGGGTGTGACGGGACACTTTGCACACAAGATGATTTATGACGCTGGGTTAACGAGAACGAGATCAAATATTTACACCGTTTTAAACAAATCCTATAAGACTAAATGTCTCACTCAATAAAATATATCACTGGCAAAAAAGACTGCTGGTGAATTTTTATGTGTTTAATATGATCTTTTTTGTATTAGTTCTACTTTGAGTGTTAAAATATGCTAGGCAACGGAACCGCGTACAGGAACTGTAAAAGGAGTTTGCCACAAAGCTGTAAATCGTTTGCTTTCTATCCTGTATGATTTCACAAGTTTCTTCACACCTTTGCACCTTCTGTGCATGAATTATGAGCTTTTAGAATGTCTAGAGCTTCATGCATCAGTATGGATGTTTTTGCTGATGACTGACAACTTTGTATTTGTAAACTGATAACATTATTTATAAGATATGAATTGTTCTGAGCCAGATTACAAAAGAATAATGCAAACAAATGTTTGGGCAAACTGGTTTATTTATAAAATTGCAACTGTAAAAAAGATAGATAGATAGATAGATAGATAGATAGATAGATAGATAGATAGATTCCATTCTATTACTGTTTATCTATCCATCCATCCATCGTTCTATTTATCTATCTATCTGTCTATTTATCTATGATTATTTATTGAACATCAACGTTGAAAATGAAAATGAATAACCTGCACTTTTGGAAACAAAATAAATAATTTTCAATGTTTTTCATATTCTTCTAAATAAAATAACTCTTGTACATCCTGTAAATGATATTTTAAACAGTGCGTTTCTTGAATCATCTGTAAACAAATATGTAAGTAATCATTTTAATGTAATAGAAAATATGCCGTCTGAAGGCACCTCTGGCACAACTTCCAATCATCTTCAATGTAATGCAAACGTGCGACGTGTAGTAACATTTTTTGAGAGGTGCGCATGTATGCGACTGCTCGGAGGTTGCACCAAACCATACCTGTGCTGTCAACGCAGAGGTTTAAACCAGCCTTAACAGAGTGGGGTCACGTGACTCCACACGTAATAGGAAAAGTAATTGAAAATTACAGATTTACCTAAAAATTTATCGATTATAGGTTCTGAAAGTCATTTCGATTACTTTTCGATGAATCGCATAGCCCTGATAGATAGATAGATAGATAGATAGATAGATAGATAGATAGATAGATAGATAGATAGATAGATAG
>CAIGQQ010004000.1:2921660-2932137 GCA_903798035.1 Danio albolineatus
TAGATAGATAGATAGATAGATAGATAGATAGATAGATAGATAGATAGTGTTAGAGTGATAGAATGGAAGATAGATTGATAGACAGACAGATGGAAAGATAGACATTATTACTGTTGTTGTTATTATTATAATAAATGGCTTTGCAATACAATTATCTTAAAGCTGTTAGAACATTTAATAATTGCAACTACAGTTTTTCCATTGGCTGAAAGTGTTTTTTTCTACAATAATGATATAACTAATCCATAATAATTCATATATGCGTGAGTCAGCCTGCAGACACATGCACATTGAATTCTATTTTGGTCAAGTTTCTTTTTGTCTTGAAGTTTGAATAATAAAACATGAAAAGACAAATATGCATGAGTCAGTCTGTGCGCTGCGGTTGTCGTTTTAGTAGGTTTTAATCTGCCATATCTCCTCTCTTCCAGCAGTGTGTGTGTGTGCGTGTGTGAGTGTGTGTGTGTGTGTGTGAGTGTGTGTGTGGAAGGGGCTCTCAGTCATGGGTTTGGTGGCGTGGCTGAAGAGTCTGTTCGTCCTGCAGCTCTTGATTGGCTTTGTGTTCGTGGTGAGCGGCCTGATCATCAACTTCACCCAGCTGTGCACCTGTGTGCTGTGGCCCTTCCACAAACAGTTGTACCGCAGGATCAACACCAGACTCTCCTACTCGCTATGGAGCCGTGAGTCCTTTGTGTGTTCTCCGCTTTAAAGTTTGCTTATGTTATTACAAACCAGTAGATCCGGTATTTTGTGTTTACTCTTATTGTGAGATCAAATTTTAAGTGCTTTTAAATGCATTCATATTAAGGCTGTCATGTATAATGTATTTGCAGATGGATATCAGTTAAGCGTCACGAAAAGAAGCTTAATGGTGCATTGATTTGTTTCTGTTGGGGCTGGGCGATTAATCTGAATTAAATAGAAAACACCTGTGACTATCATGCACATCTTGTCAGGGAAGCACATTTGTGGTAAATCGCGTAGATTTAATAAATTTGTAGTAAATCGCGTCTGATCACCAGAGGGCGCTCTGGCCATACTCCAAAACACCCACGAAGAATAAAGCCAGGAAATTCCCATAGTGTTGCATTATAAGGAGACGATTAAATGTTTTTATTATTTCAGTGTGACTAAAAACACAACTATAGAATCATCTCGCAGAATGATTCATTTCAAACACTCGACTGAAGTTATGAAGTGTAGAGTAAAAACATGCTACTGAATATGGTAATTTCACGTGCGGCAAACAACAGAGTCAAACAGTGGTCATTAGCCCCTTTCACGCTGTTATAGCGGTAAGAATCCGGAAAATTACTGGAACGACTTTAACGGTAAATTCAAAAAAGCGCTGTTCACATAGGCAAGGACGTTCCGGAATTTTTCCGGAAAAGACCATTCACACAGCCATTCCAAAATGTTTGGACTAGTATACCGGTAAATTCTGACATCATCAACCAGAAATGAGCTCTAAATGGCTGCACTTGTATTTGTACACATATAAAGGGTCAGACTTTTGTTGATGGGTTCACTTTTATTTAAAGCTTTAGCATTTATGCAGCTGCTTTGTCCTAGAGACATCCTAAAGCCTGATTTATACTTCTGCATTGAGTGATCTGATGACCCACGGCATATGCCTTGCGCGTTGGCGTCCATTTATACTTTTGTGCGGTGTTTGTGCTGCTCTGCAATAAAACTTTTGAAACGCTAGCTGGCGGAGAGGTTTTTATATTCCTCTGTGTCGAGTTTCTTCACTGGTGTTTTGTTTTTTCTGAACGCTACCTTAGTGTACAAGTGGCTCAAACTCGCTCATTTTGAGGCGGGAACCGGCGGATGTGCAACAACTTTAATCATAAGGTAAACACAAAACAACAGTTTCCATCTAGAGCTCCTTCACGGGACTCCACACTTGTAAGCACTCACTCCAACGGATTCGCACGGCTTTTATCCCCGCCCACACTTGTCAGCGCTTCCAAGCCGACCAATCACAGAGCTTGCACTACACGTCGATGCGGCGTGTACTTACATTTTTTGAGAGGTGCGCATCAGCGTCGGCCACGGCGAGGGCTATGTGACCACACGTAGGCTGTGCTGGAGTATACGCTTGCACTTGATGCAGAAGTATAAATCTATAAGTCTTAAGGCAGAAGCGCGAACCGCAGAAAAATGTTTACACATTTGACTACATTACAAATTCTGTGGATGGATAAGTATTGTGAACAACTTCGATGAAAATATGATGTGCATAATATGTGTGTGTGTTACCGTTCACCGGCTGCTTCACCTGCACACGCTTCAAGCAACTGAAGCACAGCTTGAAATTAAACAAACAGCGGTTTATCATAAGCATTTTATCGTAACTTTTTTCCACAGTTTGCATTAAGAAGGAACATAGAAACGTTATCTGACTAACATCTAGAAGCTAAATGTGTCTGGAAAAATATTCAAGGGCTTTTATTTTCATAAACAGCACGGATGTGAGTGTGTCTGAATATTCTGATTGGCTGGAGTAGACGTGCCGCGTCATCGCGTTCTAATCGTTAATGTGCTCTTTCCGGAATTTTTCCTTCTGCGTTCATCCAGAGCAGCATTCTGCCAAATTACCGGTAATGTTACAGCTTCTCTTTCCGGAAAATTACAAGAACAAATTTACCGGTATTTTCAAAAGGGCCTGTTCACAAATACAGACCTTTCTGGAAATTTCCAGAAAGGGGCTACTATCAAAACGATTATCATTTCATTGTTATTATTGTCCAATAGCTTGTCAGGGAATTACAGTTCTGTGTATTAAAGTGTGTCAATCTGTGTATCTGTGGCTCCATCTGAAAGCACATGCTGGAGGTTTGTAGCACTGGCTTCACTGTCAAAATGTGAATGAAAATCGCCTACGAATAATCACCCAGTCCTAGATGTAGTCATGAAATGAACAGAGTGGGATACTGGAGACCAGGCTAACTCCAGAATTGATATAATGCAAAGTTTAAGAGACTTTTTAGTGTTTGTTCTTGTCTGGTATTGCAAATTACTCAATAAGCATTTACTTTCCATTTAAATGACTTTTTTTATATTTTATACTTTTTTTATATTTTTTAATAAAAAAAATATTTATTTATCTTGAAAGTGGCTTCAGAAGAACTGTTATGTAACATATATAAAGAATCTAAAATGAAAAGTTGATCTATACATTTTTTTGCCTCCTTGGTGAATTCAATTCCTGTTGATGTATTTTTATTTAATAGGATGAAGTTTACTGAATATTGATAATGTTTATACACTGAATTTTAAGAGTATGAATATCATAAAATGGAATAATATTTAGTAGTATCTGATTTATGTTATGTAATGTGTATTTATATAGCGCATTTATCGTGTATGGCCATACACCAAAAGCACTTCACAATCATGATGCGGGTCTCTTCACTCCACCAATAGCTGGTATGTAGTGAGCACACTGGCTGCCGTCACATCATCCAAGTGGATGCTGCTCGCTGGTGGTGGTGTGGAGAGACCATAATAGAGCCAATTCAGTAGATGGGGATGATTGGGAGGCCATGATGGTCAGGGCCAATGAAGGGAATTTGGCCAGGACACTGGGGTTACACCACTACTCTTTTATGAGAAGTGCCATGGGTTTTTTAATAACCACAGAGAGTCAGGACCACGGTTTAACGTCTCATCCGAATATTTAGTAGTACAATCAAAATTAAACATCCAAGATAATTATTTTCTAGTCAAATTCAATCCAATTCACCACCTAACTCAAATGGTTTTGCATTTAGAATTTGGGTTTATTCATTTAGCAGCTCACAAATGAAAATTATATAAGCCCAAACAGCAACAATTATCATGGCTCTTGTCATAATATTGCCATTCTAAAACCTTCTTGACAAGTGCATTTCTCTGCGTGTGTTTCGTCTCAGAGTTGGTGATGTTGTTGGAGTGGTGGTCCGGCACCGAATGCACGCTGTACACCGATCAGGCCACGGTGGATAAGTTTGGTAAAGAGCATGTCATCATCATCCTCAACCACAACTTCGAGGTGGACTTTCTGTGCGGCTGGACCATCTGTGAGAGATACGGCGTGCTGGGGGTGAGTCCTGATGAGCAGTGGAAGAGATGAAACTGAGTGAGAAGTTGTGAAGGATGGTGTGAGAGTCGTGTAGGCCTGTGTCTTAAAACCTTAAGAGCTGAATTACTGTTGACATGAGTACATTAAATATAGCCAAACTATTGCAAGCTGCTATAATATTAATCTACACTCAAAAAATAACCTTTTCTGCATGTTTAAACCACATATTTAAAACCAGCTCAAATAACAATTCATAAGGTTTTTTTAGGGACAACTTAATAGCTTTTACATATTTAAGTGGACTGAACATAAAACAATTAAGTTAATTTAATTTGTGTTGAGACAACAAAAAGGAATTGTGTGGAACCCAGCATTTTTACAGTGTGTAAAACATAGTAGTATCTTTTTTTTGTATCTGCACACGTAGCTCATTGATTATCTAGACAATTTAAATCACTCTCTTTCTCATACACGTAGCTAAGTATTTTTCCTTGTTTGTCTTGCTGTGTCTTGTTTATCGTTTTGATTCTTTGCCGCCCGGTAGGGCTGTGCGATTATTCGAAATCGAATCGTAATCATGATTTTAAACATTGTGATTAGCTAATCGCAAGAGGCTTCGATATGAAGTATATATTATTTAACTTCCCCCGCCCAGAGCAAATGTGTGACTGCCATCTGTGTATGACTAGCCAATTGAGTGAGCACACTTTTGTTCTGCCCAATCAGAATTGCGTAACCGAACTATGCAGAACATCCACAATAAAAAACAAACAAACAGGAAAGCGCGGACGAGTGAGACGATGATGGCATCTGCTGCTTCAGAGGCATTAATAGATGAATTAACATAAAAGTAAAACAGCATGTCGGTAATATGGGAATATCTTGGTTTCAAAGTCACAGACACCAAACAAAAGCAGGTCATTTGTAAGAGCTGTCGCAGAACTGTTGCCACAGCACGAGGAAAAACAACAACCAGCACATAAAAAGCACTACATTTGGTTATATGAGGAGCGTCTTGCTAAAAAGTCAACTAAAAGTATTGCCAATCACACTCAATCTAGTTAAGCTAGTACAATTTTAGAGTTGTTTGCTAATGTAAGTTGATATATTTTCAGTTCCTTTTTTAATCTACACTCACTGCATTTTAGCAGTAAGAAGCTAAAGATACAGATTAAGATACATATTACTGAGCTGAAGCTGGACTACAAAAGGAAATTGCAAATCAAATCAAAATCACTATACTGGTCCCCAAAAAAAAAAAAAAACGCAATTAGATATTTTTCCCAAATTAGGATATTTTTTGGGATAAAATTGGGATATTTTTCCCAAATATTTTTCACAAAAAGCCTGACCATTTGCCTGTATTTGACTACATATTTTTTAAGCTCCTGTTTGCTCCTGTTTTGGACCGTTGCCTGCACCACTTCTCATCACTAAACTGCACGTGGATTGCCAACTCTGTTGTCCAGTGTCCTACCATTATAACATGTGCCTGTTTAATACATATTGTTTTTCATTTGGTACTAGTACCTAATGGAAACTAGTATCTTTTGTAATTATTATTAGTGTTTTCTAGTGTGTTATGATTAGTCTACAAAGATCAATAAAAACTTACTGGATATAATTACACTATGTTTTAGTACCTAATAAATGTGTTTTATGCTCTGTTGAATAAGTACTTGCAGTTATTCAGTAAGTATTAGCATCTATATACTAATGTATTTTTAATTGGTATTTGTATCCAATAAATAAGTATGAGTCTCTAATATTAACTAGTATTTACAAATATTGTTCTGGTATCGTAAATAATAAGCATTAGTAGACCAGCAATAAGTACTAATAATGGCTACCTAACCAAATAGATCTAGTATCTAAGGGTGTACTCACACTAGGCTATCCGAACCGTGCCCGGGTGAGTTTTCTGGTTCATTTGACAAGTGGGAGTGCTCCGAATTGGGCTTAGGAGCTTTTCCTGGTTCGTTTGACAAGTGTGAGTGCTCTAAATGAGGCCCAGGAACATTTCCTGGTTTGTTTGACTAGTGTGAGTGCTCCAAGTCAGGCCCAGGCGCAGTTCAGTTGGCAGGCCTTGGCGGGTTGGAAGAGGTATGCCAGACCGTGGTTCGGTTAGGCTTTGGCGCGGTACGCTTGTAGTGGGAGTGCAAAGTGCGCCTGAGCCCGAAACTGAAGGTGCAACGTTACTTAAGGGACTGTTTCATATGGATTTAACAATCATTCTTACTTTTCAATAAACACAAACTCTCATAGTTTGTTAAAGAGACAAACCCCTCACAGCACGTCAGCTGCACCTTTAGCAAACGTCCTAAAACATGCAGCATGAGGACTTTCATAATTTAAGAGCATCAATAGTGGTAAATCTGTTCAGCAAAATATTTGACTGCATGTCACTGAATCCCAAACGACTAAAAATAATAGAAAACAACTGAAGTAACTAAAGCAGTGTCCACTGTGCTGAGTGAGAGCACTTCTCTCTCTGTTAAACTGAACAGTCACATCATCAATGACGTAAGCATGCTCCGGTTCGGAAGGTAAAATGCAGTGTAAGTGCAGGCCATCGGGGGAGGGGGACAAGCGCACTTTGGCACAGTTCAAGACATCTATGTCTACTGTGAGAACGCCCTAAAGAACTATCAATAGTAGCTTGAAGATAAACACCCGCATATTTATAGTTTAAATGTTACGATTGTAATTCAGTTGTTTTGGTTGAGTGGGTGATTTGAACTGTTCTTAATCTTCTCCACTGACTTGAAATACTTTTTGTTGTTGTTTTTTTTGCATTTGCTATCCTGCCTTAATCTCGACGTTTCTTCTTATCCAGAGTTCAAAGGTTCTGGCGAAGCATGAACTGCTGAAAGTGCCTCTGATTGGCTGGACGTGGTATTTCCTGGAAATAGTCTTCTGTAAGAGGAAGTGGGAGGAGGATAGGGACACTGTCTTCAGTGGGCTCGGCCGTCTCAGAGATTACCCAGAATACATGTGGGTGAGTACACTGACTCGCTAGGATTATCTTCTGAACTGATTATTTAGCTGTGACTTAAAGGGATAGTTTACCCATAATTGAAAGTGGCTCTAAACCTTTATGCATTTCTTTCTTCTGTTGAACCCAGAACGATATACTGAGATTATTGCTGATCAATGATGAAGCCATTGACTTGCATAGTAGGAACAAAAAATACTAGTAAAGAAGTCATTGACTGTTTTTACATTGTTCAGTATATCTTTCTTTGTGTTCAACAGAAAAAACTCAAACAGGCCTAGAACCAGTGGAAGATGAGGAAATGATCACAGAATTTCCATTAAAGTATTTGCTGAACTGTACATGTCAAATTGGTGGCTAGTCTTAGGGTGCTTTCACATCTGTGGTTCGGTTCATTTGGTCCAGACAAAGGGCAACAAATGATACATTGTAGCATTTTTTTGCCGTTTTGGGTCCTTTTCACTAGTTGAAAAGAACCAAAAGGCAGTCATGTGACAAAATCCACATCACTCATTGGCCAGATGTTATTGAAGGTATTTGCTACACTGCTTTTCGATTGGTCAGAATTAACATGGGGGAAAATGCCAATGAAACTCTCGCAAGTAAACAAACCGGCAGATGCAAAATGTCACTGCACTGGGTGATTGTATACCTGGTCATAGTATACTATATAGTTTATATACATCACTTTAGACATACTATAATTTTTGAGAATGAAGCACGGTTGCGGCTGGAAAACAATTTTTTAACCCAAATGGCGAATGCGTTAGGAGGAGGCGTGAATTAATTTAGCTAAACTGCATCATGTTCATCTTCCGAAAATATTACCATCAGGTAATGTTTTTCTCTCTCTCTCTTTCTCTTTCTCTCTCTCCCCCTCTCTCTCTCTCGGTACTGTTGGTAAAGCGCAGTCAACAAATATTTTTCCTCCAAACCCCATAAGATGGGATAGCGCATCAGATTGCGGCAGCTTGATTAGTTCAAAAAGGCACAGTACTTTTTGCGGTTGGGTCAGTTTTAGTCAGGATCATGTTCTCACCACAAACAAACTGCTCCAGGCTTCGTTTGAAAGGGTGCCGAAAACACCTCTAAGTAGGTCTCGGTACACTTTTTTGGTCTGAATCAGAACATCACATACTAGTTTCTTTCTCAAAACATCTCAAAACTAGTTTGACTAGTTCTGTCAGTATCACATTTTATTTATTTATTACTTCAAAAAATAAACATGATTGATATGAAGCATGATTTATGTTCAGGACAAATTGGATAATGCACATTTTCTGCAGAAGCTCACTTTGGCTGTGTCTAAAAAGCACAGGCAGTGATTCTAGATGTATTGCTTGTACGTGAAGGCACCTCGTAAAACTGACATCTGAGACGATTTAATCATGTACAACTAAGTAGTGAGGGCTTTGGTAATAACTAACAGAATATTTGCTTACCACAATACTAATTTCTCTAGAAATGCCATCAAAATGGAATACATTTACAGTAAACACATATTGACACGTACGTTAGAGATGTCTAGCTCTAGCTCAACTGTCAAAAATAGAATCCACGGGATTGTGGGATATCAAAGGTAGCAAAAAATACATCCATTCTGCTTTGAAATTCACTCAGTAGAGCGTACCTCCTGAGACAGAAAGTGAAGCAGAATTTAGATTCTGATGTATCTTGATGTCTGGAATACTACCCCAGAAGGCACCGTTTTAGAGCGTTTGGATGCAGCTTTCTGCTTTTAGCGCTGTAACGGCAAATTTTTTTCTTCCTTTTCACAAGGAATACATTAAAATGTGAAGAATGAAACTGAATAAACTCAAGACAAAGTTTGTCTTTTAATTGCTTGAATTCCCCAGAGAATGATCAGTTTATACACAGACAGCCTCTGTAAGCAAAAGCATCCCAAGGTAGGGCTCACGGGCGTTTTTAAATACAATGTTACAATGTTTTAGATGATCGTTTCTCTACAGCTCCTTAACTCTTAAACAACCGGTAGATTACACTGTAGTAGCCCAATGATTATAATGCGTTTGATCTTTACTTTAGCAAAACCTTAATCAATTTATGATATCAATAAATAATTGTCAATCATCAATATTTGATCATCAATATTACGAATTTCCATCACAGCTCATATCATAATGTAAAAAAAACCCTCAAACAATACTGTCATGCGAACTCATATTGCCAAACCTCATTCTAAACTTTTTTGTGAGTGCTATAAATTTAAACATACTATAAAGCATGCTAATTCAGATGCAGCTAAAGTGTTGTTTGTGAAATGTAGTTTAGTGAGGTTATTTCTATTTATTCATCCTATTTTTATTTTATTTGGATGTGGGTCAGTGTTACTAGACGGCCACATAACTTCACCTGCAAGGTCACTTATACCATGGTCCGATTGGAAGTTTCCGTTGGCAACAAGAGCCAGAGATTACAAAGTGATAGGATTACTCCGTTTAACACTGACCTGAGAGTTTAAATCCTCTGATGTGTGTGTGTGTGTATGTGTGTGTGTGTTTGGCAGTTCCTGTTGTACTGTGAAGGAACAAGATTTACGGAAAAGAAGCACCAGATCAGCATGCAGGTGGCTGAGAGCAAGGGCCTTCCCAAACTGAAGTACCACCTGCTGCCCCGCACCAAAGGATTCACCACCACACTGCAATGCCTGAAGGGAACAGGTCAGGCGAACACTTGCACACACTCAGTCACTGTCACACACAGTTTACACCAAGATGTGAGGTATTGCAGAATAGAATTGGTGTCGTGTTTGTTTCGGTCCTAAAGCAAACCGCCCAAGCAAACTTTCTGACAAAGTTTGACACTTTAGCTGTAAACTTCCTCAAACTGTTATTGGTCTGTGGCCATTATACAGTAGGTTAATCGGGCTCGGACTTCTCATTATGTAAAGGCATAGTATACCTATCATTTACTCACATGCAAGTAGTTCTTAACTTCAATGACTCAAAACAAGATATTCTGAAAAATGTTGGAAAAAAGCAGCCACTGGCATCTATAGTAGGAACAAAAAATACTCTGGAATAGAGCCCTGCATTTGAGCCTGAGCCCATTGGGGCCCAACTTTTTTATGCCCCTAGGTCCGGGGGTCAGGTCAATTTTCACGTCATAGCTAGCACGCATATCGGGCTTTGATAATTTGCCAAAAATTGCCAATGGTGAACTAAAAACTGTGACAAACGCTAGAGGAAAAGCAAACCTCTGGTCAACTACTCAAATAGTGACAACTTTAAATGATGAGCCAACTGGTTATGCACAATGCCAACTTGTAAGTCCAGGGGTGCCTGCAGGATTTTATTCCAAGTTCCGCACATATCTTAGCACCGCCCTGCCTCATCATCCCTTATTCTTATTTCAATCTCAAGAAACACTGATGCTTGCTGTCAAAGGCTACATTA